>VXAK01003135.1:81767-108669 GCA_013399435.1 Arenaria interpres | reverse complement strand
GGGTGGGAGGGGGCGGGTGGCTGCGGGGTCACCCCGCTCAGGGTGCCCCGGGAGATTCTGCCGCCTCCACCCCTGGAGAGCTTCACAAGGCGGCTGGACGCGGCCCCGGGCGGCCGGCTGCCCGGCTGGAGCAGGGGGGCTGGAGAAGTTGACCGCCAGAGATCCCTTCCAGCCCTGCCCCCGTGTGCCCCGGGGAAGGAGGGGCCGCTTTCCCCAACAGCAGAAGCCCAGAGCATCCCAGTGTGTGTCCTGGCAGGAGCCACGCAGCAGGTAGCACTCCTGACTCGGAAGGAATAGAGAGAGGTGCAGCGTTAAACGTGTAACCCGTGCGGCATGTCTCGGTGCTTCTAATTCAAACCTTATTCTCAGACTCCAGCAGGGACCGTTTCTTCAAATAAGGAAGCTCCAGTAAAGTAATGGTTTCAAATAATATGGGACAGAGGCCGCTGTACCGGGGTGAGTTCTTTGACTTCCACTGCAGTTCCAGAAATGGCAATGGCATTTTTACAAAGATCAGTAAAAATTATGTAGGGAATGTCAAGTCATTAATCTCTGGCCACTGAACAGTTGCCAGTAGCAAACATGAACCGCTAGCACTATGTGTTATTTTCAAAGTCATTGTTAAGAAACAAATGACCTATAGTCAAATGCTAGGAAATCTGAGCTATTCAATCTTGGATATTGCAATCTAATTTTATTCCAAGAAAAAAATAAGTGACATTGCATGTTTTGCTTTTTCTCATCCACAGCTGCCTGCATCTTTGCTTTTGTTTTCAAATGAGAGGTGTGTACAGTTAAAGCAAAAATACATGCTACAACAACATTACACTCGTGTTTACTTTCACTCATTTTGCGCTGGCTATTACCACAGCCCTTTGATTTGGAGGGTTTGGTTGCTCTTGGAAATGCAGATGTTCCATTTCAACAACCACAGTCCAAGGAGAACATCTCATGTACTCTGCAAGCTACAGGGTGTAGGCTTGGGATCGTTTCATATGTGATGCAGCAAGTAATTCTTAAAATACAAGGAGAATGCTTCTAACAGTCCTCGTATTAAACAAGATAAGGGTTCCAGAGCCTAATTGGCAGTGCTCTTAGGCACCCTGTCTGGACATTAAAACATACACAGGGATGATGCCAGGCCTCAGCAGGGTGATTAGAAGTGCCTTGCAGTAAAGCATGCAAAATTCATGAGGTCTGTAACAGAGTAAGGAAGAGGAAGCCTGAAGTGACACAATCCTGAGCTGTGCTCCAGATGCTGCTTACGTGTTTTATCCAGTGTCTGTGGGAAAACGTATAGGTGCAAAGCTTTCTCCATCCTCTGCAGGAAAGCTACATGGGTCTTACTCTCACTTGCCCTCTGCATCTTTGCATTACTGCTTTTACAGCAGCCCAGCTTCAACACAGTAAGTGGAGAGAGGCACCAACCCATTTGCTTGGCAACTTGGAGAATTCCCAGAGATAGGAGAGCTGGCTGTTGGACAGGCCCAGACTCAAACGTTTATTTGCTAGTGAAGGTTCTTGCCACTTAGAAGAGTACACCCGAGTACCTCTGCTGGTGTTTGTGGTGAGGGCAACTGCTGTGTTTGTGTTCAGTTGCCTGCAAACTTGGTGTGTTTCAAACATGTTTGTCAGACGGGGCTTTTCTCAGGGCTATGGTGGAGTAAAAGTGCTGGTTTGTCTGTCTCAAATAGAATTTGTGTAGGAGGTACTTCACCCAGCTGTCTAGGAAACTCTGAGCACTGCTTTGAAAACGTAAAAGGCAGGCTTTGGCTACAAAGAGCGAAAAGGAAAATAAGTTCTAATTTTTAAAGCAGTGTCTGGTGTGATAGAGTACTCACATTGTAACTTAAGAGTGTCATGTAATAGTTTCTAATCCAGTGGTGCTCATTAATGTGCTTGGATCTTGAAGTCCATTTTCACGAACTTCTGTCAGACTATTTGTCTCTATATGATTAGGAACTTGGCCTATTGCTAGTATTGGCCACTTAGAAATCATACAAAGTTCCATCCTCCATAACCGATCATAGTGGGTTGAATACAATGTTTTAGTTTCTTTTTTTCTTCCCGATAACAAATAAACTAAAAGTAGGTAATTTCTTCTTCCTGCATTTGTTATGTCACATATTTTGGAATTGAGCTAGCTTTTCTTGAGTGAAATGGAAATCACTTCGCATGTGTATGACCTGATAACATTGAGCTGATCAAGCATGCAAGCCTGAAAGAAAATTTTTTCTCTCTTCAAAAGCATGTAGTCTCTAATTCTTGAAAGTGTCTCTATGTAAGGTCATGTCCATGCTTAGTAAACAAGCAAACTGATAATCCTTAATAAAACAGGAATCATAGTCCTCGTATCCATGTTGTCCTGCCTATTTTGTAAGATATTTAAATGCTCTTGCTTTAGTGTGATACAAATGTGACAAACTGACACTAATTTAAGAGCTGACTGTTTGGCAGAGGTTGAAATTTCCTATTAACAGAAAATCAGTAAACTACAGAATTACTGTATTGCCTTCCTCTAAAACTCCATGTAATAGTGTTTATCGTGTAAATAGCATTCTTGTAGGTTAGAGAAATTAGACTGCGCATTGTAAGAGGTTTCAGTAGTGCCCGTTTCAGGAAATGAGTGAACAGCGAGGACATCAGAGCAGTGGAACACCCGGCAAGTGTGAGCTGGGCCCTCTCTGAGCAGGTACTGTTACCTCTATCCTCTTGCAAAGAAGCTGGGAAAAGTGAAAGGGCTTGTAATAAAGTCAAAGGCCGTCTAGATTTTCTAGGTCACTGAGTGCATCTCTAAAAGGCATAGACTCTCGGAATGAGAGAAAAGGCTAGGGTACGGGAGTTCCTGATGTAACTACTGACTTCAGAAGAGTTACACAAGGCAGAAATGAGACTATATCCTGTTCACCATATTAGGCCAAGTTAGCAATGCGTGATCTACCTCCACATTCAACTTCCTATTTAGTCAACGTGAAACCTACAGCAGTTAAATCGCATGACGTTGAGCCTGCCTTTGGTCCACCACCCTCTCTCCTTGTTTGCCCTACAAAACTGGCTCAGGTTTGCCTCAGCTCTAGTCCTGTGGACAGCTAATAGCATGGGCCAGTGCTGCTCGAAACTCCGAGATGGAGACTCCGGTCAACAAATCCAGCTCTCGGGCAAAACATTTTACCATTGCTAAAGCTCATCTGTGCAAGGGAAAGGCCTGCTTCAGGCAAGGAGTGATGGCTGCTCATGCAGACTGAACTGACTGAACTGACTTTGGGTGGTTGATAAAGTCACCCCCTCCCCGGGGGGCTCAGCTGCCCACTGAGAAGGCTCCTCCAGGAGTTGCAAACTGCAAGCTCGAGGTGCGAGATGCTCCCAGCAGCCAACACATTTAAAATGCTTACCTAGAGGAGAGAGAAAGCAAAGAGATGTGACAGGTATTAGTCCTCTCATTGAGAAAAGGCATCCTGGTTCTTCCAGGATGAGGCAAAACATAGGAACTAGAACAGAAATAGAATAGTAATTGTCTAGGCAATAAAAATTGATTGCAAGAGAAGACAAATTTGGATATAATAGATCAAAAGAGAATGTCACGTGGATAGATTCAACAAAAGTAGTATCTTCCAAACATTGCAGATGTTGAAACAATGCAACATATACATATACATATATAAATATGTATATTTTTCCTGCGTGTCACTAGCTTTAATGAAGATGTAAGGCTCCTGGCACTTGACCTTGCATATTCCTGCATGTCCCAGCTTTCCGACAAAGGGCAGTTGCCATTTCTTCTTACAGCACAGCGCATTTTCAGGCACTGTAGTACTTTTTTTGCATCCAGGGCTTGGAACCCTGGGGAGAAACTGCTCCCACGGCCTGCGCGCGGTGAGTGATGGAATAAGAAATGAGGCACCCGGATCTTTGTTTCATTTTCTCAAATGAGCTAGAAATAGCTAAAATGATCACCTTCTTGAACTTTTGCAATGGCCTGGTTTGATGGAGAGGGTTGAGCCTGAAAACAAACTGTTGCAAGGGAGGAAGTAAACTGGATGGGATTGTCTGCTCCAGTGCAAACACAGATGCGTTTGCTGCCAGCAGACAAGGGCATAGCTGTATAAACAGCTCAGTGTAGGCGCTGCCAAAGTAACTTCTGCTGTATCTGGAAAGGAGGGGAGCCGTGAGCCCAGAGACAGATAGCAATCCACAAGATAAATATCTGGTCACCATATGGCTCAGGCCAATATCAACCACGACTGCGTATACAGCGCAGGCTCCCTTTGCTTTTATGCTTTAGAAGTGCAGAGAAGAAGCCTATGACCAATGTATGGCAAAAGCTCACAAAGTGATTTGAAATCAAATCAAAACAAAATTCCACTGGAATGCTGAAAGCTTCATACCTCAGTAAGGACAATTTCCGTGGCAAATACTGTTTTCCCACTGAAGCCACTTGGTGGGTACAGAAAATGTTAAGATGCCAGAAATTCTTCTTTTACCCTGGGAAAAAGCTTTTTATTTTCACTATCCCAGAGCTTAAAAATGGCCCAAGTACTTCTTGCTTGAAATCTTCAAAAACCCAAACAAACTCAGCTCTAAGTCAAAGAAAAGCCATGGAAAAAAATAGCCTGAAAAAATGAAGGTTTCAGAAAGCTAGGAGTATATTAAAGCAGGAGATAAAAATTAATCTCCTGATGGTATCATCTATCATGACACAGAACATATTATTTGTGTCTTTTTATTTCCATTATAAGTAGAGTGATTACCATCATTATAGACTTGACTCTTTGCAGATTAAGCCATCATGAATCTGACTTTCTGCTTTGCTATTAATTTGTTAGCTATGAATCACCTACAACAGTAAGAATTTTTCTTCTTTCTCTGCTTCTTAGCCCTAAGCGCTCTCTCCCAGAACAAATTTCTCCCACCCCACCTTACTCCTACTTCCCCCACATACACATATCACATTTCCTGTGGCTGGATTAGTTTTGCAGTCCTTGCTCAAATAGTTGTTCTTCTGAAGACAAAAGTTAAAAGTAAACTGGAGTGAGTTTAAAAGTAAACTAGCTTTGATTGTCCTGGCTTTGGTTTTATGTGTGTTGTCCTAAATATCTACACTCCCTGTAAATGCTTTGCTCTGCTGAAGACTATGTCAAATCCATAAAAAGCCATGTTTTTATCTGGGGACTGGTAAATATTTAACAGTTTCAGACACTAACAGATAATTAACTTCCAAATGACACATTTCATAACTTTGCTGGAATAAATGGAGTGGACTTCATATGATCCTTCTCTGGGCAGAAGTTGTAGTTCTTGACACAGCATAAAGTTTTGCAACAGAAGTTACAGACAATTATTTTATATCATGAAGCTTCATGGGATTCTCTGTAGCTTGTGTCTTAAATTTAAGGCACTCAAATGGCACTAAATATGCAGCTTTTAGAAACCCATGTTTATCATATGACTATCTTTCAGGTATTAAAAATTATTTTTAAATGTTTAGTCACCAACAAAGAATTCAAATTCATTGCAACCACAGGAATTAAGTCCACTTAGTAATGTTTGGTGGCTTTTAATAACTAGATCACAGAAGATGAATTACTGATTTTGTTTACACTCAGGATATTTTCAAATTCTTCGCTTAATCTCGTGCCACTAGACAGTCAACTAGCAGCTATTTTACCCCAACATTACCACTGTTTTTAATGTTTGTAGAGCTCTACTACTCTTAGAGTGCACCTGTAAGCTTTGAGAGAGTCTCGTTGTAGAGGACAAAGAGGATTTCAATTTGATTTTTATTATAATTCTGTTTTCATTCAGCCAGAACAACCCAAAACCCACAAATGGAAGGTTTATAGGTGTGATCACAGAAAACCATGTGTATGAAAGCATGAACAAGCTCCTCCTCAGGTCTAGAATCAAAGGGTTAATCTTTCTTCTTCTCTCCCTCCCCTCCTCAAAGATAAAAGACACTAAACTTCCTACTTGTTGTTGCAAAATGTTGTGTCTGTTGGGTAATTCAACTCTTGCTTAGATGGTGGCAATTTTATATCAGTTTTCCCCCATTATTATGCCTTGAGCTGGTTCGAAATGGAGAAGCAGGCCCATAGACTCCTAATTTGATGAGAGCAAAAATAACCTGACAAAGGGACAAACTGAAGGCCAGGGACAGGCATCTTGCCGAGGTTCATTTAAAGAGTGTGTTAGACCTTCTCGATGGCAAATTTTTAGGCACAGGGTAAAAAAAAAAAAAGAGGCAACTCAGCCTACTTGTCCACAGAGTTAAATACAGCCCATCCACCAAGACTGGAGGATGGCAGGATCGTCCTAAGCTGCCTCTGAGCAAGCCCTGGCTGCTGATACAGGTTAGGAAAAGCTTCCAATGTAGCTGATGGTGTAAGAAACTCTCTCTCCAGCACTGAGCAGGATTTCAGCCCAGTGGAGAATCCGGCCCTGCGAACCCAGCACTGTCGGCGCATAATGCAAAATCACAGCGAGCTCTGTCTGGGGCGTTACTAGACCTGATGATGAACTGTGGGATTTCCCTCTAGGTGTAGCTGTGTGTTGAGTATGCGAGGTGGAGGAGCACGTGGATAAAAGGTGTTCTTATGAGCTTGGGAGTACAGAGGAAGCAAGTAGAAGGAAAAAAAAATGCTTAGAAACACTCTTAACATATTTATATGAGCTTGGTTTTGTGTGTCTTACATTTAATCTGTAATCTCCTCTCGTTTCTGGAGTGACTGTGTCAGAGAGAATTTTTTTTAAGGGCAGAACTGCATTTTAAATCGTCTGTCCAAATCTTGCGCTACGATCTCCTGAAAATTCATGTTTGCCCTTTTCTCCACAGTAGATTTGTAATGACACTCCTAACGTACCACAGTGCACCATAAGAATAGATGAGGCTGCTCTGTAACACAGGGGATTAAAAGAAGTCCAAGGTGGTTGACTTATTCATGGCCCATGGCTGTACAAAGGCTTGCAAAATTGCTTCTGGCCGATGCTCTAGCACCCTTACCATGGAAACAAGGGGTCCCACGGCAAGCAGAACTGTCCCTCAAGAGTCTCATAAAATGAAATCATAACTGTGAAAATGCATATGCATAAAGTAGTGTTTTTAAAGAGTTACATTATCACACCTCTGCGATCACTTGCTCCTCTTTGTGTGCCAAACTTTAGTGAAACTATGGAATAAGAACAATTCAGAACTAGAGTAAGTGCTCTTAAACAAACTATTGAAACTACCAGTACTATGTCCAAATTATCATGGAAACATGGGATGGTTTGGGTTGGAAGGGACACTAAAGATCATTGAGTTCCAACCCCCTGCTGCGGGCAGAGACACCTCCCACTACAGCAGGTTGCTCAAAGCCCCATCCAGCCTGGCCTTGAACACTTCCAGGCATGGGGCATCCAAATTTCACATTATGGGATTTGGGTTTGTTTTAATTAAACTGTCTTTACTTAATTTTATGTAGTTCCCAGCAGTCCTTTGCAGTGGCCGTGCCGTCATTTTATACCCCTATGAAGGCAGCAACGTTCTAGTGCCCGCAGTGTAAGATGCCCACAGCAACTCAGACCACATCCGCACCGCGCCGGCCGGTGGGATGGTGTAACCCAGGGGCTGGAGCGGCAGCGGTTGCATCCTCTTACCCCAAACCCGAGTTGCCTGCTAGCCTCAGGTCGTAAGACCAGAAGTTTGTCCTTTTGCCTATTAATGTGCCCGGGGGATATAGAGCTCCACACCTCCAGACTTAACCCAAGCAACTTTCTAACCAGCTGGCTGGGGTAACCACAGCAGCAAAACTGGCCTCCACTAGCCATTGTGTTACTTGCCCAGGCCCTAGAGCCCGTGCTGCCGCCGCTTCGTGCAGCTGTTCTTCAGAAGCCAGCTGGATTACACCATCACATCTGCCCAGCGCCGCGCGGACGGGGTCGGAATTGCTGCGGGCATTTTATGGCGCAGGCGGCATAATGCTGTTACCTTCGTACATGTGCAAAATGATGGCACGGCCACCGCGAAGGCGTGCTGGGAGCCACTTCAGACCGGATAAACACGAGGCTTTTTTCGAAACAAACCTGGACTCCGTAATAGCTTGGGTACGGTGCTTGTAGTTTCAGTGATTTGGCTATAGGAACTGCAAATAGAAATCCATCCAATTATAAAAATTCATGCAATCATAACAGTCAGTGGTCACTGATGTTATCTGCACTGCGGGTAAATATGGAAAGAATGTCTTGTGGCCAATATTTCCACTCTTTGATGACCACATGATTATTTTTGGTTAGCTGTTACTATTTCCTTCTTGACTCATTCCTAAAAGGCACCGAAACATCCACCGTCTCTTATCACTCAGGGAGCAGTAACTACAACCGCCTTTAAATCAGTTTTGCAAACCCGTGTCCAGAGCGTTTCCTACCAGAGGGGACTGTGCTCTGCGTCTCCTCAACTTGAAATCCCCCCGGCTCCCCGCTTCGTTTGACGTGAGCCATGGGTGAGCCTTCCATTCGGGCTCGTTGAGACTGCACCGAGTCCGAGGGGGGGCCGCCTGCAATGCGCTGGAGGTTAACGCCACACCACGGGAAAACGAGGACAGAAACGTCGGTCTCATGCAGCGGGGCCGATGATGGGTGATTCACCACCTTTCTTCTCAGCTGGATGAAGGTTTTAGTCCTGTCCCCCCTCCCCGTACCGTCCCACCCCCAGCGCCCCACAGATCACCTCACAGCGGTCATCTTCATAGCCTCTGTGTCAACGTGGTGGGCTGCCTTGTACTCCTGAGCGCACGCTTTGTCAGACTGTCTCTGTCACGTCCTGATCAGACTGTTGCAAAACCCCCGTAGGCAGACTCCCCGCAGTGAGTCACGGCTGCCAGCGTGGAGATCTGCAGACCTCCAGAGGTGCGGAGCTGCGCAGGGAGCACGGGAGCCCACCACCCTGGCACAGCACAACAGCGCACTTAGGAAAGAGAACGCCTTAGTGGAACGTCGAGGGGCTGGCAGCTTGTCAATTAGCTTCCAGGTAAAATTTAACGGGTTCATTGTGACCCCCAAAGCCCTACATGCCAGTCTGGCTGCCACAGGGGGGGCTGCCCCCCTATGAAATATGTCCCCCCGGCATCTGCAGAGACTCTGAAGCTGTGGTCTGGAAGGGTGATCCCCCAGAGGAACTTGGGGCACTGGAACGTGATCTGCTCTGCACCTCCAGGTCCCCAGCCTTTCTTTGCTTGCAGCATAGTCTGATCTGTCTGGTTTTAGACCCCGCCGTCTGCAAGACTTTTCCTGTACATCCAATCCTACACCGGGAGAAGGAGCGGCATTACTCATACATAGTTTCAAAACTGTGGGTAAACTGGATGGTTTCTTGCTCCCATAGAGGTATGACTCCATCCTCCCTGTCCTCCCAACTTCATGCACTAGCATGGCTGGATTTATAAGATGATCCTCTGCTTCAGAGGCAGATCCACGCTGCCTCATCACCAGCTGAGCAAGAATTCTTTCCTTATCACCTGTGAAGTGGAAAGTTCAGCGTGTGGTGCAGTGGAGCAGCTAGGTGGTACCTCTTGTTTCCTACCTGTCAGAAAACCAACTGCATTCAGTTTAAATAACTTGCCTTGTCTTAATATGTTGTTTCATTTCTTGTTACTTAAACGAGAATAAAATTGGCTGGTACGGCAAAATTCAATCCCCCTAAAGCATAGTAGGCTAGTACAGTAATGTCTCAATATTGAACAAGTGAAAAATATTTCCCACTCAATGACTCTTGAGCCTTCCACAGCACAGGTAACTGGACAATTTACTCAGGTTATTCACGAGGAAGTTGTGATTAGCAGTGTGCTATTAATTGCTCAAACCCTCTGGTTTGCTGCTGTTGTCCTTAAAGGATAAAAAAGATGTTAGGCAGCCCAGTCCATTTCAAGCCCTACAATTTACATTCACTAAATTACTAGGACCAAATCTATATTCAGAAATTGTTCCATCCTACTCTGTGTGCTTCCTCATTCTGTTTCCTAGCATCTCTTTCCAAGTCCGTACTGGACAGTTACCTTACATGCAGAAAATAACATCTGTAAGACTTCTCTTGGATTTTTAAATGTTTATTCTCCTGTCATTGCTCAAAAAAACAAATTACAAAGCTATGTACAAACTGGTATTGAGAAATGGTAATGCAAATTTACACAACTTTCACACTCAATAGCTGTTTCTGGTACGCTGCCTTTGTCCTTAGGATTTAATTAAATCTCTCACAGAAAACAGAATTTGCTAGTACTTGACCTTTGTTTTCAGAGCCCCAAAACACAAAAGGCATTTAGAATCAGTGACAATGCACAAAACACAACGCACTCCACTTAGCGCTCAGGGCAACACAATGTCCATCCTTTATATGAAGAGACCCTGGGTTAAAAAGGATTAAAATTAAGCCACAATATTCTTTTCTAGGTCCTCTCCTGAAGAATCGCAACCCCTGCTTCAAGCTGATTCTACATTATACAGTCCACCAGCGCACGATGCCCAGCCCTACCGCTCAAGTAATCTCTTTTTCTCACTACATAAACTATACCACCCTCCACTCTTTATTTAGTCTTCACTGGCTTCCTTCCTGTCTCTTAACTCTTCGCTTCAAGCTCCTCATCCTCTGCTTAAAGACCAAACATAATCTCCCTGCTCCCATTTCTGCTCCCGCTTCCCCTTCCTCCCAGCACAGCCGCCCACAGCCTGCTTTGCTCCGGCAGCCTCTCTGCTTTTGTTTCCCAGCTGCTCTCCCCGGCATCCTTTTAGCTTCTCTTTACACCACTTACATCCCTTTCCTACATGGCTTTTTGCAGAGACACTTCACACTTTTTCTTTCTTTTCTCACGCTGACTTCTTGCTGTTTTGTTTTTTTTTTCATTCTTCTTCCCTTTGGCATTAACGGCAGAGATTAGGTGGATTTGTGATGAACAGTCGATAAAGAAAAAGTGAGTAAAATTTTAATTCTTGCAAAACTCATTGAAACACATCTGAAAATTAATACTCTCAGCTAAAGTGAACACTGGTGGAGAGCTAATTAAGGGAAAACATGATCTTCAGTGGCCTTGAACTGTGAAGAAAAAGATCACTGAATGAGAAGCTACAGAGAATAATTTTGCTTCTGGTCAAGTTAACAAGGGATAGTAAGCCATACATCAGATATATTCCTTGAACTATGGATTCATGGAATCACGGAATTGTCAGAGTTGGAAGGGACCTCTAGAGAACATCGAGATCATCCAACTCCCCTGCTAAAGCAGGAACGCCTAGAGCACATTACTCAGGACTGCATCCAGGCGGGTCTTGAAAATCTCCAGAGAAGGGGAATTGGAAGCAGTTTAATCCTGAAACTCTTCATACGCGTTGCAAAGAGGCCCGTAGTAGGAGAAAGGTGTGCTCTTCCTATCACACCAGCCAACTGGGCCTGTAACATTTCCTCCTGTTAGTCTCTTAGTCATTTAGTGTCCCAGGAGCCGCAAGGAAGCCCAGTCACAGCTTCTTTCCCACCCAGCCGGGAGCTACACCTCTCCCTGCTATTCATGTAACTGGGGAAAGCTCATCTGCCTCCCTGAAGCAAAAAAGTGTCTTTCTTGCGTCTTCTAAAGCAGTGTCGCTCAGCACTGCTTGCAGCGCCAGGGTTCACAGCCTGACTTTTAGTTAAATAAAACCTGGGCATTTTTATTTTTTTTTTTAATTTGCTGTGGGAGTACAAAAAGGAACAAACACAAGCTAATATAGTTAAGGGAAATTCTTGAACTAATTTAGATTACATTGTAACTGATGTTTTCATCACCAGTATCCTGCAGAAGGATCCTCAGGTTTGCTTTGGCATTTTCAGAACCCCTGTAATATTGCTTACCATTTACACTGCTGAGGGGCCTCCTACATTTATGGCTTCTGGGATCCCTGGTTCTGGCCCATACAGTAGAAAACACATATTTTGAAGCCTTCTGCAGGAAAAGCAGGTGTCCACAAGTTATGAAAGCCAGGAAGATGGGGGGAGATGCACTCCACAGACAGGGTGGCACTGGTCCCATTTCCATCCTCCTTGTTGGTTAAATTATTTTTTTCAGAACAGATTACGCTCATACATCATTTACACAAATTCCTGTAATCTCTGCATTACGTCTAAGGACCTGCTGTGGCCTTATGTACATATATATATAGGGTGTAATGCACCTCTGCCTCTGCTGGGGCCTCTCCAGCGGCTCGGCTGGCAGGAGCTGCTGCGAGGACGTGTGAATCACTAAGGTGTTCCCAATTTCTGCAGGCTGTTTTACCAGCTGCCAGGCAAGCTGCAGTGCTACAACCCGCTGCCTCGGGGACTCTCTCTTGCTCGTGGCCCTCTGCCGGGCTCTGCACAAGCAGGGGCCTGATTCCACAGATGGATGAAGGAGGGAAAGGCAGATGTTCTCCTGAAGGAAAAAAAAAAAAAAAAGTAAGTGCACACTGGAGACACATCCTGTACCGTGACTGCACATGCCTATAGAAAATGCTCCACGTCACTCTGCTGCAGAAGCTGCCTCTCCAGGGCTTGCTTTCCCTTTGATTTTCCTGTGACCATGAAAGAGCAAATAACAAATCGGGAATCAAAACCTGTACCCCCTCCTGAAGTCCTCTGCATTCAACAGAAACCAGTAAAAGGCTGTTTTTCTCCAGCATTTTTACGGTAATCTATTAAGCTATTTCCAGATTGCTTGAACCAAGAATAGCCAGAGAATGTCAAGTCCTCCAGCACACGGCCGTACCCTTCGTTTCTCCGGGAGATGCATTTCCAGGCAAGTAAACAGGCCTTGACCACTACATCAAATGCGCAGATCAATAAGCGTTATGTCCAAGAGGTAGATAATTTCCCCCCCTGCTGTGTTCAGAAACAGGCAATATTCTACAACCCACCTCCTCTGCTTCTTCCCATCGCATTCGCCAGTCACCCTTGTTTTCGTTATTCTGTCTTCGTCCAGAGTTTTGACCTCTGATTGACTTTGAAGTTTACATACGAGGAAAAACAGTCAGGCAGCTGCTAAAACAAGCGAGGGGAGATCAAACGGTTCTAAAAGAATTAAAAACAAACAGCTTTTATCTTTTTCTTTTGTGTTTACCAATACATTAACAGATCCAGATAGATGGAGAGATACATAAATGCACATACATATATTTAAATGACAACATAAAAAAATTACATTAAAAGACTATTGTTTAGATTAGCGCAGCCGAACATTGAAGGACAAGGAAATTAGGAAAATTAGGAAATACCAGATTAAGATTGCTATGCTAATTTATTTCTGCCACTGGGTGTGATTATCCTGTGTTGTACAGAATGAGGCATGCATCCTGTGGGAAAGTCTAAAATATGACTGTGTCATGGAAGGGTTTGTAAGAAAACATATGTGCATGGGGAGGGACAGAAAAAGATTACCCCAGGAGCCTTAAATCTGCCGTTTTCTAATGCATCAGGAACTGACGCTGTAGCTTGAATGACACTATTTAATGATTGGGGCAGGGGGAATCGGATATCCTAGCTTGTCTTTTAGGGAGAAAAAAGCTAGGGGAGGGTAGCCCCCTGCAACTTGTACAGAGAAACACAGATCTTTGCCATTTATGCAGTAACACAAGCAGTCATTGCAGGCATTTATTTCATCAGCTTCGGAGTGGAAGTATGATGTCAGGTGTAAGAAGGAGTTGTTTGGTACAGATCCTGGAGCTGGAAGACCGATTAGCAGAAATCAGGTTTTGTTTCCTCTACCTTACGAAACCTTCCTAACCCTCTTCTCTATTAAATCCAGTCCAGAAATTTCATTCTGCTTTTGCTTAGGAGAACAGTTTCTCCTAATGCTTCATTGCCTATTACTATTTTAGTGTCAGTGAGAACTCGGGTCTCTAAAACGGTGATGTTGTCCACTTAATATATTGGCAGACTGCCTTGACCTTTGCTGGAGAGACCAAGAAGAGAAAAGCAGTGCTAGTTCCCAACAGTTGCCATTTCAATGAATCTCAAACAGAAATTCACAGAACACAGGAAAAAATTTGCCTCTGAAATGAATAACTTTGACTCCCAAAGGCCTGCCGAAAACAATAAAGACATTAAACTTCTCAAAAGATACCAGATTTCTCAAATACCTAAAATAATATTACTACAGATATCAGACAAGTGTGAATAACAATCTACACCAGTATGTTTTTATTGAAAATAAAGCTCTACTTGCTTCCTTAGAAGTTTCCTTCTTTTTTTTTTTTTTGATTTGATAAGATTACCCTGGCCTGCATAATCTGAACTCCAAAGTGCTCTGTAACTTGGGACAGAAGCAAACCTGTCCGTGTGTTCTGCTGCCTCTTGATATTGCTTATACAGTTAAAATAATTTCCACAATCATCTAATTCAAATCTGCTTTCTTAAGTGCTTAAATAGTGCTAAATTATAGAATGCAAATCCTACCAAGTGACAACTCTCTGCGTGTCATTTTGCCTCTCTGCCATAGCTGAGACATTGTCTCTCATATATGCCATAAGAAACTATAAGATGGGCCAGTTTGGATAAATGGAACTACACTTTCCTGCGTGTTTTGTTTGTTTTTTTTAATGCTGAATTTCACAGATTGTTAAGATAGGCTTTGTAGAGCAGAGTATCACTATAAACAGAAGTAAAATATCTTTTCAGTATTAGCTTCACAGCTGAAGCATTTTGTGCACAGCTATCTTCTCCATCTATCCCTTGGGCATAAAGGCAGTGAAAGAATTCCTAAAGAAGGGAAGGAAATTGTGTTTGTCAAGATCAAGTTGCAAGCATGCATAATTTGATGTACTAATGACTGTCCACCAGATACCACTGCAGGAGACTTGCCAAGATGTTAATTGTCCCGAGGACTGGAGTTTGATGCTTAACAAACATCTTCTCAGTTTTGTTGTGGGATGAAAGTTGTGACAGCTGCAAAGACTGCTGGTCTTCACTGAATGTGCAATAGTGAGTGGCGCTGCGAGAAAACCTGATCTTAAATGAAAATCTCTGCTTGCAAACAGTAGCTATTGGTAGGGTCCCTGCAGAGATGGGAAGTGTAACTCCAGAGCTTCAGTATGTGGAGTCAGTACAAGGCTCCAAGGGTAACTCTGCAGCTTGAAATTAACTCAGACCCTAGAGGAGCACATAATTTTGTATAGCTCTTTCCATTTTTGAAAATATCAGGTTGTATCCTAGAGACCGTCTCACGTAGCGCAGTGAAGTCCTCCTCGTGTGAAACAGCTCAAAGCTGTATTTCAAGGTCTTTGCATGGAAGTCTGCAAGTTACAAACCTTGCATCATTCAAGTTGCAAGATGTCATTTGTCACTTCTCATCTCCAGACATAAGAGCCAACAAACGGAGAGGCTGCTTTGTTTAGTGCTTTCTGAAGCAAAGAGGTCAGTCAACAGTCCATTAAAGACTTATGGTGAATAAAATATTCCTAAGCACAGCAGACTCTTCTAATCTGACTTAGAATCATAGAATCATAGAATTGTCTAGGTTGGAAGGGACCTTTAAGATCATCTAGTCCAACCATCAACCTAACCCTGATAAAAAAACATCACTAAAACATGTCTCTAAGCACTATGTCAACCCGTCTTTTGAACACCTCCAGGGATGGTGCCCCAACCACTTCCCTGGGCAGCCCATTCCAATGCTTAATAACCCTTCCAGTGTAAAGATTTTTCCTATTATCCAGCCTGAACTTCCCCTGGTGCAACTTGAGGCCACTTCCTCTTGTCCTATCGCCTGTGACTTGGGAGAAGAGACTGACCCCCGCTTCTCTACAACCTCCTTTCAGATAAGGTCTCCCCTCAGCCTCCTTTTCTCTGACTTCTGCTAAGTAAACCTGCTATTCATCACCCCAGTGCTAAGCGGTGTACATAGTGAGGAGAAATATTCCTCCATATAGGACAGAAAATTTTCTCACCTTGATAGCTGAGATTTCAACCCAGATATTAAGAAAACTCTGACCACACTAATTACTATCTGCATAGATCTGCTGCGCGTGGAGGGAGCAATGGCTTCATACCAGCCAAGTAATTGTTGTCCAGTTGGTGAATGATATGGTCTTTCTGTCTGATATTTGTCCTTTCCATCAGACTGAGAAGAATCCTTCTAAACATACGTTAAAACATCTGATTTCTGCAGTTGTTACTGTGGAAATTGTACACATGGGCTTGGCTTCTGCTTTCAGCTGAAGAAGGTTAGACTGCAGAGGGAGTACTCAGAATTAGCCAACAGCTATCACACAGACACTGGATTAAGCATGTAGGTGATCAGCATTTCCCATGGGCACCAGTGAAAAGCCAAATCCCTTTCCTGCGATAATCTTCATTTCCTACCAATGTTATTCTGAAATAAAATTTGGTAGCTAATGTTCACCCACAGCCTGTATCCACGATTGTTTCAGTTTCCTCTCTGTATAAAACCACACAGAAAAAATGATCCAGGGTGAGATACATGAATTACTTTCTTTGCTGAAGATACTGTTATCTTTGCTGTGATATTCCTACACAGAGCTCTTGGAAACAAACGTAAGATCAAATAACAATAAATAATGTTGAGAAAAAATAAAGGTATCAAACCAGATGAATTACTGAACTGCAGTGGTTGAATTTTCACCAGGAATACATCCAGAATACATCCTAAAAATAGGGTGCACTCAAAGCTCTCTACATCTGCATCGATGACGAGAAGTTACAGTCATGTCATGGCCACTTCATAATCGCTATTGGTTCCTGAAATCCGTGTGCATCTCCGAAGGATGCTGTCCAGCAATCTCAGTTGATCAAACTGTTAAGCATTCTCCTCCAAAGCAAGAGAACTTGGCAGCACTCTGGAGCTCAACCTGGAGTTGGCCGGACGAGTTGTGAGCCGGGGAGAGCAGCTGCCCATCCTGTTTTTGTTTCGACTGCTGCTTGCAAGGAGGTTATTTACCCTGCTACACTTCACAGGCTGCTCCAGCTTGCCATAAGGCTTTTCTTTCTTCCTGTGGCATTCAAAAGAGGCAGGACTGTAAACCATCTTCTCTGAATCGTGTTAGCCTGCTGTATTTTGTGTAAGGGTACTCTATAGCGACCAAGGAGCTCGGGGAGGCTTTACCAGGCAGGTGATGTTGCTGCGCCCTGCCCCTTCCCTTCCTGCCCCTGCCTGCAGCAGCCCTGGGGGAGCAGGTACCAGGGAGCAGCTTTACCCCCAGTGCCAGGGCAGCTCTTGGGGCTCCCCTGCTGCAAGAGCAGGGGAGGAAAACCCTGCTCACCTGCCCTCTGGGGGATGCACAGCCAGCGGAAAGGGCGACCAGAGAGGAACCTCCTCAGCGGGGAGGCCATCCCTCTAAGAGAAAAATCTTGGACACTTGCAAACTTTTTGTTTCTAGCTGCCAGGGAAATACTGACATTTATCTTTGGTACCGGTGCCAACTGACATTTTGGCTTGCTCATGCTGAGAAACTTTCTGGCCTGGTGAGAGAAGAAAAAGAAAGCAGGTAGGCCACAAGGCTCCTCGCTGCCTTTTATTTTGCCCACCTCTGGGCTGCTGCCTTTCTCCTGACTCTGCAGCAATTCATGTGGGAGGGGGAAGAAGCGACTGTGGCAGCAAAGCACGGCAATGCACAACAGAAACTGGAAACAATAACCCGCATATTGGGGCACGGTGACCAGCAACTCTGCCGGGAGCTGGGGATAATAGCCAGGGCACGGTAACCCACACTAACGACTGGGAAAACTATTTGATGTGCTCCCAGGTTTGCTGGCCTGTCCTCCTCTCACACCTTTCCGGGGAAAGGTATGGAGCTGCTGCTTGCTGACAGCCCCGCCGTGCACCTCAAAAGAGTTTCTCCGTGCACTGAGTACTTGCCTCTGGGAGGTGAAGAATTTTGGTTTGCATAAATCGTTCATATTTTATGATCATAACTCACGCAATCAAAAATTGCATTCATTATTTATTTTGTTATTATAAGGTGTAAATATATTTGATTCTCTAACTCCGAGTTGGACTGCTGGCTTCGCTTTCCTAGAGAGGAAGAATCCTTATTTTGGGAAAGTATATATCCACCCTCAGAGCCCAAAGGCTTGAGACCCAAATGCTGTCTGCCTGTGCTGTACAAAGTGGGGAAAAGGACATTGGTGATTATTCCCTTGGGCTGAACTGAGGATGAGCAACAAAATCTGTGGAACACAGCCTGTAAAGGGATGAATTCGTCTGCTCTCCCATCCCAGTCTCCTCTTTGCTCTCTGTTCCAGATGTTGGCTTGGGTCAGTTTCTGTGCAGGCAATCTTTTTCTGAAGGGAGCTTAGCCTCGGACTCTGAGGTAGCTGAGAAAAACTGTTGAGCAAGAACATTCTCCACTTTAGTTTGAGCAAAATACTGTTTACCCCTTTCTCATGCATTTACCTCTCCCTTCTACCTGCTTCTCACTGCAGGCAAAGGCTGCCTGAGGCATGGGAATACCAGCAGATCCTGCAGCTGCCACGGCTGTCAGACCGGGAAGGGCACATCAAGCCCCACAGAGCAGGCACCGCACTCCCAAGACCCTTGGAAATCTGCTGTCTTTGCTACATGGTCCTGTTACCATGCCCAAAGTATCCCAACACAAAGCCCCTTAGGCACAGGGAGATGCCACTGGGTGGTCTGACCTTCTTCGTACACACATCCCACCCTGACTAGGGCACTCTCCCATTTGCTTCTGGTTGCTGTTGCACAGCATGTTTACACGCAGCTGGAGATGATCCCCTTCCTACCACCACCATGTCACTACTCTGAGAAATGAGCTGAGGACCCCCACGGATACCTGCAGAGGGAGGTCTCTAAATGTCATTTCTGGTTCCAGGTCCCACCACAAGTTTCCTTCATTCATGAGAAAGCAGAGAAGAAAGAGGCTCAGCAACTAGACCTGGCACTTAGCCTTGTCTTTTTCTGGGGGTGTGCCCCCCTCCTGTGTGCCCACAGCTCTGTTTCATTCTTGCCTGTCTTCTTTGCAAGGAACATGGGGAGGCTTGGGTCAACTAGTCCTGCTTACACTGGGTGAAGTGGTTTGGGCTCTGGTTCATCAGCACTGGTTTCTGCATATCTGCAAGGTTCTTTACTCATCACAGATACCACCACCCATGCCGAAACCCCAACCCCAGGTCCTCACAGCAGACCATGAGGGAAACTACAGCTTGCCACCAGCCAGTCCAGATTCCTCAGTGAGACACCTCATGCCAGCAAGAGCAGGAGAGCTCAGGAAGGGGACGCCCAGCTAAGCAGCCCTGGGCACAGCACACACGTGTGAAGGTAACTCTGACCTGCATGCACAAAGGATCCCAACTCCCCATGCTTGTGTTTTTGAGTCCACCCAGTTTTAAATCTGAGATAAAAGGTTTGCTGGAGCTGACTATGCCAGCTTCATAGCGTACACAGTGGATCCAAGCCCCATAGCATCAGAACTGTTGTGCACTGGCAGCTGCTGTCGGGGGCTGCCTTTGCGATTGGGAGCCAGATGCTTTTGTCCATGGACTTGTGCCTTAACATGGCATTGGAGCCAATGTGCTCCAGGGTTGTTTCTACTGCAAGAAGTTGTTTGTGGTGGATCCACTTTTTCCCTGAGTTAGTTACAACTCTGTTTCCTCGAATGCAGCAGAAACCAAACAGCAGAAAGCAATTCCTTTGCTTGTCCCCAGCAGCTCCTGCCACCCAGAGCTCATCTGAAGAGGCTCTCCATTTCAGTTTTCCTCAGAGCCACATTGCCCAGTTTCCTCCCAGACCACAGGATCGAGTATTCCCATGTTGCTTCACTTCTCAGATTCTCCCATCTTTTCCACTTTTCCTTCATGTATTTCCAACATGCACTGAACACTGGCCATAGTAGCTTCTTCTCTCACATGTCTTGTATGTCTGCTGTGCTACTGCTCTGCTACGGGCACTGACTTGCTCCTGTGTTTGGGATGGAGATTGCTGGCGTTTGTATGCTCTAGCTACATGGAGATCCCTTTTCATGAAACTATCTATCTTAAACGAGGGACAGCGGTTAGTCAAATATATAAGTGTTTAAAGTATAAGATACCCAGGTTCTTTGAAGAAGTCCACTCCTAACTGTTCCAGACTGCTCACCCAAAGTTAAAAGAAACTTTTAACTTTGATTCCCCTGTTCCATTTCACGTGTAGGGCTGACAATCCTTCACTTCACTAGTATAGTAGAGAGATAAAGAAATACATGTGCATGTGAAACTCTCAGATATTATAACAGCGAGGAGCACAGAAAAGCCCAGGGAGAAGCTAATACTTTGTCCTTTGAAAATGGGGCTTAGGTCAGGGGAAAATCTGATGCAGAAAAACTCAGTCCTACCACAACTTTTTCTTTCTTTTCCTGCCAAACCTTCAGCCCACCTCCTGATATTGTGGGACACGGGGGAACAACTAGGGTAGGAGCGATTGCATCGCCTCCACCCGACTGCAGCAGCAGAGATCCCCTATTCACCAGGGAGAATCTACTGTGGGAATCTCCAGTCGGTTTAAGTTCATGCTTTGCTTATGCATGCATAAGCAGAGCAAACTTGGCAGGCTGAAGAGTCTGTCCCTTAGGAATATTGACAGATGAATGTAAACTCAATTACCTTGCTTTTTCATTCCAGTCGGGTTACTTGCGCTGTGTACTAAGTGCATCAGCATCTGGAGTCACTTTGAACAACAGGAGAAAGCATTTTCCGGTGTCAGAATCAGAATTTTGTACAGTATTTATAACTTGCAAAAAGTCAGGGGTTTGGCTGTGCTTTGTTTCCCACCATCCTGAAACAAACAAACAAACCAAAACCTATGTAGAAGGTTCATCATCTCCAAGGATTAGGGTTTTTTTGGGGGTATAGCTAAATGGCTGGTAGCCATTTTGCCTAAGAGCCTGCGAAACTGAAAGATGTAAAACCAGCTCCTGAATTTTCCTTGCCACCATCTTCACTATCCATTAACCCAGCTCATTACTGAAAGCTGAAAACACAAAAGAAGTAAACATTAGTTAATGAGGTTTGCACCTGGGGGTGGTAAACAAAGCCGCTCTCCATGCCTGTGAGCTCTTGAAGGGAAACTCGCTGCTGTAGGAAAGCAAATCTCAGCACAGAAAGGACAGGTCTGCCTGGGGCAGGGTTGTGTGTGCAGAGAATGGGAAGAATATTTTCATTTTTCTCATTTCATAATTAGATAGAGGATGATGAGGAACAAAATCTTTCCTAAATTTGCCCCTCCAATTAGAAAATACGTATTTGCCTTATATTTGCTTCCATTGTAGCTAGAAGCAGAAATTGATGCTGATCCGATTCCTTACTCCTCTGTAGTTTGGGACATTTCAAATCCATACTTTTCATCCTGGGGTTTTGTCTCAAACGGAGAGAATTGAGACTTTGTCTTGGACTTAAAGAATCAAGACTTTGTCTGAAATGCAATAATATGGCGCATGCTAAACAGAACAAGTCTTTGTGTACCATTGTTATCAAAACATTATAGCACCAGGAAACAGCTAGACACGGACTTTCCTTTGCTAGTTAACTGCTACTATAGAACTGTTAAAGTTCAACTCATTTTACTTTTAAATCCTATTGCCATAGCTGAATGCTTTGGCAAAGAAAGAAACAGCCTGTAAGAGGGTTCTTTACAAAATAGCAATGCACACATTAAATGAGCATGTTTTCACCTTACCGTTTCCTTCTTTCAATCCACAGGCTTCTCTGAATGTGACCTTCACTCCTGCACCCAGGCATGACCTCCCTCCCGCCTGCCTGGGGGGAGCATCACCAGCGAGTAGGGTAGGAGCCCCCCCAGGCTGGGCATCGGTGGCCAGAGCCAGGCTCCGTCCCAGTTTTGAAGATGCTGCTGCCAGTTGTTCAGTGGAAGAAACACGCTGCGTGGTTTAATTTCCATGGCAGAGTCTGCTCTCTTTTTCGCTGCTTTCTCCTGCGCAGGGCTACGGTCTCTGGAAGAAAAAACAAACTCTGTAAAAGCAGAGCTCCCTAAGCACACATTCAGGGATGGATTTTCTTCTCTTCTGGTGCTCAAATCAGGGTGAGCGATTAACTCTACCGAAGACAATGGAGTCAAACCAACACAAGTCAAAGGAGAATCAGACCGTAGCTCTAAGAAACATCTATTCCCACTACTTCCCAGACTTTTATTGCTGCAAATATATAAATCTTTGTATTAACCAACTTCAAAGATCATAAAGCCCTAATTGTGTATGCAGCCTACTAGTAACTCAGTGTGCTGCTGATGCATAAAACACGCATAGATAGTACACAAATACACTCTGCCTGGGCTTAAATTTAGCTTCAACCACACAAAAGATATCTTTATGACTAAGAATGATGGGAAGAAAGACCTCATTCCAGACCAGATGAACAACTCATTTTTTCACTGATCCTGGATTTGGCTGACCTGACTTAAATGTGACCTAAGACATTTCTTAGTGCTTTGGAAATTGCATCAACATACTTGGGTTGGAGATGCCACAGTCATAAAAAAAAACGGGGATTCTATTTTTAAAATTCTGCTGTTCCTTTTTAAAATAGATCAGTGAAGCATAACTTTTCCTATAGCTGTAATTTTTCAGGCTAAGCAAACTGCAGTAATTTCAAAGGCAGTGGGAACAAGGGGTCACTTGGGGCCAGCCAGAAAAAAAAATTAACTCTTTGCTCTTTTCCAGTAAAAGCTGTCGTCATGTTATTATTGTTGAAAAGAGTCAGCTTATAAACGAAAAGGTAAGCTTTTCCTTGCAAGGAAGAACAAAATTAAAACATGTAGCAGTTGTGGTCTCAGAGGCGTGCAAGAACATTAGTGAGGGAAGAGAAACACCATCAGAAATTTGGCTATGCGTTTGCTCAGTACCTATCACTAGTGAAGGACTAGGTTTTGCTCCACGACGAATGTCACTAGATAGCTGGTGTCAACAGGAGACTGCCAGGAGCTACAAACACCTTCCAGCAGAAGGAGGCTACGAGCCATGCAGTGTACGAGCTCTTCCTGACATTACCATTGGTGCTGAGAACTCCAAAGCCTTTCCCTAATAATATATAGCTGAAAGTCTTCTGATTCAGGGGGAAAATAGCCACGTTCCAGCAGCATGACCTCCTTGAATATTTAACATGAGTAGAACAGATCCATGTTTCATGACTGTTTTGTACCAGACAGATAAATATACTTCATATAACAAATGTTTTATAAGTTAGCGTGTTGGGTGATTTTTAGATCATACATTTTATACCAATGTCCATATAACCCCGAAACACTGAAAAACCCAAGCATAGGTAAGTAGGCTGTCCTTGCCATTAGGATGTGTTTAGCTGACGAACGGAGTCTCGGCCTGAATTCACACCTTTGAGCATTGGCCATCCCAAGGTAAAGTTCCTTGGAGCAGAAGTCCGTTCTTGCTTGACCTGTCAGCTGTAGCTGATCTCAACTGGGTCTCAATTGACATCTATGTAAAAGTTATTGGCTGTCCTCCTGGCAAGTCATAGGGTAGGTTCATTTTTTCAATACTTTTTGAGTATGGGAATGGCATTAAAAAAACCCCAAACAAATCCCAAATGGCTTCCAACTGGGTGAAGTAATGATAGTTTGGAACTGGAAAGGCTTGCCCTCTGTAGCTTAAGCGCCAAACTGGGGAAGGTGGGATAGACATTCAGGCTTTGAAAACACCAGCTATCTTCTGTTTGTTTGTATCTACATTTACGTTGGGATAAACAGCTCTCAGCAGAAGAAAATGCAATTTGTTTAAATATTTCAGCCAAAGGACAGCAATTATAACAATAAGGCACTCCTTTCCCCACCTTCAAAGCATTTGAACACACAACAGTGGACCTGAGACCAAGTCCTGAGTCTTAAATGTCTTCCATCTAAACCAACTTAACAATTCAGAGATCTGCTATTTGGATTAAACACTGTGAAATGTTACAAACATTTTCTAGTTACAGCATTTTTGTCCTGTTGATTACAGAATAGAAGTTACTTTGGTGCACTGCAATGACGTTGCAAAGTCCTTCTGGAGAAACGAGTTTCTTCATGCTGTAGTTTCAAAGTGTGATCTTTAGTCTCAGGCCATCTGAATGGTTCATTCTGAAACGTCCACAGTTCCTTAGCTGTGAGGAAATGTGGTGCTTTACTAGATCACATAAATGGATAATGATATTTTAACTTACATAGCACTGGGCATGCATTGTTTCTAAGAAAAAAAACCAAATGTAAGGATTTGAGGTTAAAAACCCTTGGTGATCTGGAAGCGTACACCAGGAAGGAATACCCTGTAGCTACAGCTTAGAGTAGCTCCTCATGTTGGCGTTAACAAAACAAGAGGGAGCCTTCTCCAGTGTTCCGGAGATTTCCATGAATTGATCAAAACATGCAGAACCCTTTGAGCAAAAATCTCCTTTCTTCCTAAACAAGTGTCTGCAGTATATAAACTATTATAAAGAATAATTTGTAAAGGCTCAGTCAAATAAAAATGTATTACATGGTATAAAAATGCTAAAGATAACTTTTAAAAAAGAACTGTGTTTGATTTATGCAGTGCTGTTTGATTAATGCAGTAATGTATTTTGATCCTCACTAGGGTCTGAAGCACATAAAGAGCATTTTTTCACCTTTCCATCGCTGTTTAGATAAAATAGTTTACAGCAGTGACAGTCAGTACAGAGAACTAAGAGATAAGACAGTTAATAGCATTTAATTCTGCTTTTGCCTCTTTGGCAGAGCTGCAGCAAGTAATTCCACTGGGTTTGATTCAGTTTTTCTGCCAGTGATACTTGAGCACTGTTGTAAAATACTGTAAGATCTGTGGTTGAAAAGTGCAACATAAAGGTTAATTGTTTGGTTTGTGTCTGTTACTGGAAAAGCTCTCCTGCTAAAGGAAAAAAAAAAAAAAAAAGTAGTGCCTTCATCCTTTTTTCTTCCTTTAATTTTTCAAGTATTTCAAAATTTTCATTTTTGGCTCTTGTTTCTAAAAAGGCATCTTAAATATTCCACCATAGTTACATTTGTGAATGACCCTAATTGGTGCGATCAAGTAGCTGAATGCAGACTGGTGGTCATGTTCAAAGACTGCAACCAGACCCTACGTGAAAATCTAGTCACCTCAGGCAACAGCTATTTTCAGTTGTATAAGCTAAATAGCGCCAGACCACCAGTCAGATCAGAAATATGTGAAGAAAAAAACTGCAGATATTTTAAGGAGCTGAAGTCTGAAGACACAGTGAATTTGGCTTTAGGACTTCTAGTATCAGATCAGAAGTTTGCAGTCGCATACTGTAAAACATTTTGGTAAAAAATCATGATTTTAGCTGAATTCTGTTTGAAACAACGTTAACTTTGTGCAGGTGGATCTTGGGCTTGTTCTGATACTGTCAGAACAAGTTTCATCAGCCAATTCCTGACTTCTTGTAATTTTTTCATCTCCAGGTTCTGATGCCGGTCACCAGTGTTCTTTAAGTGGAGACTCAAGTCAGAGCCTCCTTAATCTCTGTATTGCAGCTGTTCCCAGCTGCCTACCTCACTTTGCCTCAGATATCTTGCACGCTCTGCTTTCGACCTCTTATTTTGCATCCACCCTTTGCCTCCATCCTCATATGCTGAAGATGGTGAAGCAACGTGAAACGATCACAGAGCCAGAGCCAGGTTCCTATAAGTAAAGAGGCACACTACGAGTCATGTGCACCCATCGTATTTCCTTAGCTCTGTCTGCCAAAATCCCACCTGGACCCAGCTGAGGAGCTGGAGACATGTTGGCAGCGTACACCACGATGGAGTTTACGATGCCATTTCCATGTGGATATCACAGGGTGGACACCAAAGAGACTGGAGTGGTGCAGAGTCAAAGCTCTGAAGTGTTACTAGAAGAAGTGTAGTGACAGGAATGGATGGCCATGCTGCTGGCTCCTGAGGAGATCGGCTTATCCAAAGTGGGTAGACTGGCAACTGGTGGGCAAACTTTCCTTTGTTTGAGCCTAAACGATCTCTCATCAAAAAAAAAAAAGGAGGGAATTCAGGAGTGGTGAGCAGGCTGTCCTAGGAGATGTAGCCACAGGGAAGAAAGGCAGATAGGCAGTGCTTTCTCTGTCCTTGGGTGTTGCTTACAGGAGGACTTCAAGATTAAAAAATAAAAAAAGAAATCCGTCCCTGGCCCAAGTAAGGAAGCCTGTTTAAGAGCTCTTTTCTACTTGCTTTTTTTGTTTGTTTGTTTGTTTGTTTTATTTCTTTTGTGGGGTGCTCCGGTTTTCTGGGCACGTTTCCAGGGGTTGCATGCTTTGCCAAGCGGCAGCCTTGCGTTCTTGGGCAGGCAACATCCTGGTTCCACCCTATCCTGACCGGGGTGTGCTCGCACACCCGCATGTACCGTCAAGCAGATTTCGTTTCAGACAGATGTTGGCTGAAGAGAAGTCAGGCCAAACCTGCGTTTCTCCCGCGAGCTGACCTTAAGTGTATGGGGCAGCTGTAAAAATGCGCTGTAGCTTGACACAGGAGTGCTGTACCCTTTGGAGAGGTCCCAGGAGAAGAGATGCTCCTCCAGATGCGCACAAGCCCTTTCCATGGTTGGGTTCTCAGTATCTCCTCAGACAGCCTGTGCTGCTGCTATATTGTGGCTTACGTTGACTTGAATGACAAGGGACTTCAACCGATTAGAAACGATGTGGATGGCTGCCACGTTCTCCAGCAGGGCAGAGGTTTCACCTATGGACCACATATATTTACCCACAGATATTTACTACCACCAGGGCTGTCCCGGAGACAGGGATGGCAAAAAACTAGCGATGCAAGGGTCTAAAGAGAAAGGAAAAAAAGGATTACTTAGCTGTTTAGTAATTAACTGCTTAAAATTTGAGGCAGGGGCCACTAGGCGGCAGTGCGGCAGCGCTCCCCAGGGCGGGTGTGATGGCAGCAGCGCCGTCACTCCTTTTTGGGGGGGG
>VXAK01003135.1:70012-81726 GCA_013399435.1 Arenaria interpres | reverse complement strand
GCCTTTGGCGCAGAGGGAAGGTTTCGTGGGAGGATGACGTCCTTGGCGCTGCAAATCCCTGATGACCCTGTCCCTTTCCCCCAGGACCCCAAGCAGCAGGGGTAACACCAGGGGATCCCCGCCCCCCCGGCTCCCAAGGGCCTCTCCTTGGAGCGTTGTAGGAACATTTTAATACATCTCCCGCGCTAAGGCTTGTGCTGATCGGGTACAAATCTCTCTCTGGGGGGTAAACAAAGATTTCTGCAGAAAGGAAGAGAATGAGGAGCAACACACAGGGGAAGGGGCAGCCAGGAGAAGGTCGCTGTCACGAGGAACCGCAGAAGCGCGAGGATGCTGCAGAGATGAAGCACAGCAGAAGAAATATGGTCAATAACTGTTTCAGAACAACACAGCTCTAAAATGATAGGAAAAAAAGTGATTTTAGAGTCATAGAATAGTTTGGGTTGGAAGGGACCTTTAGAGATTATCTAGTCCAACCCCCTGCCCTGGGCAGGGACACCTCCCACTGGACCAGGTTGCCCAAAGCCCCATCCAACCTGGCCTTGAACCCAGGGATGGGGCAGCCACAGCTTCTCTGGGCAACCTGGGCCAGGGTCTCACCACCCTCACAGCAAAGAATTTCTTCCCCAGATCTCATCTCAATCTCCCCTCTTTCAGTGTAAAATCCTTCCCCTTTGTCCCATTGCTCCCCTTCCTGATCAAGAGTCCTTTTAGGAACTGGAAGGGGCTCTAAGGTCTTCCTGGAGCCTTCTCTTCTCCAGGCTGAATCCCCCCAACTCTCTCAGCCTGTCCTCATGGCAGAGGGGCTCCAGCCCTCCCAGCAGATTTTAATAATCTATTAGTTGCTATATAGGAATGGTAGAAATGCCATCAGTGATGTAGGCAGGTAAGAGGTGTCAATCAAGGCAACTGCTCGCGTTAGGAAACACTTCAAGGGGTTTTGTTAAGACTCCCGTTTTTGACTCGAAGTTGTCTGGGATTTTTGCTTATGCACAGTATAAACCATAGGATGAACAAAGGCTGGCAGCAGACTTACTTTAGGAATTTCAGTAAATACCCCAATTTTGTATTTGGGGAAAAAAATACCAAGTGGTATCACTGCTGTGGAGGAAAAGGCTCAAAACAACAGCTGTGACACCAGATATCTTAAAATCAGAAAATGTGTATCGTTAGCACCCCAGAACTTTCAAAGAGCTGACAGATAAACTCTTTGAGTCACTAAAACTCTCTTTCAGAAGAACTAGAAGTCCAGGGGTCTTCAGGGAGTGGGAAAGAAATTCACACTAGAACAGTGCTTTGAAAAATAGACAGAAGAACCTGGGCAATTCAGGCTGTGAACTTCCGCCCGGCCCGCAGCCTGGATTCTTCTGGCTATGGGCCTGGTGGAATTCCATAGCCCGAAATGCATGCTGCCCCAAATGACTGTGTTAATAAATACCAAAATAAAAGGAAATAGGCTATTTATGCTAGCTGATGTGGATTTACAGAAAGTAGATTTTGCTGAGATAATCTGGTATATTTTTCAGAAGAGTAAGAGTTTAATTTGTGAAGATGGTTCTGAAGACAGCTATAAAACATGAGGCTTTAGTTTTGCACAGTTCTTTGCTCATGAAATTATTGGGAATTAATATGCCAGATGGTTAAAAATCCAGTGGTTAACTCAATTTTTAGTCTCAATGCTAAGCAATGAATCATTTGTTCAGTAGGGGTGTTACTGTTGGAGCTGCACCTGGATTGTCTCCTAGCCGTTTTCCATTTTGATCTGTGATACAGAAGGAAACATAAACTCATTGTACTGCAACAGATGTGAAGAGCAGAGGAGCAGAACCAAAAATAGGTCCCTGATGTAATCACCTGGTAAACAGAAAGCAAGCGTGTAATATACTACTTTATCACTGGTAAACATGAAGCTACATATCTAAGAACAGAGAATGAAGGCTACAGTAATGAGATGGGAAACTATACTTTGAAGCAGTGGCTCTGGAAAAGACTCGGAAAAGAGGGGCACAGTCGCTGAACACAAAGGGGTAACAGAATCTTTAGACGTACAGGCAGGGGTCTGGAGTCGGGCTAATGAAGTTACATTATTTTGGGATTTGGCACTAATCTTGCCACTAAGCTGAAATGCTTGGTCCTATGCTCGGGTCAGGGAGGATGCTGCCTTATCAGTGGGGAGAGAGGTTAGTGTCATTTTGGTGTGTTAGACCCAGAGCCAATGAGAAGGAGCTCCTAACGCTCCGGGGACTTCATTTACAGACAAGAAAATGGTGTAACATAGTGACCAGAATGATAGAATTTGTAAAAGCAGATCTTTTTATATCTGAAAGATTGATTTCTGATAGTTACCAGGGATTACTTTCCTGGAACTGAAACCATTCAATATAACTGAATCTTTCTCATAGATGGAAGTAAGTACCTTTGAGGTCAAGATTTGCATGCTTCTGCCCTGTGACTGGGGACAAAATTATGTCCCCTAGCATAGTTATCTTAAACGTGGAAAACCTTCTAAATTTCTGAGGATAAATGTGAGACCATTTCTTTTGCTGGACTTTTGAAAATACCAGAATAAATGACTTGGTGGAGTTTCCCCCATTCAGGAGACAGAATTTATTTCGTCCTTCTGGCACTTCTTGGAAAGGAGGTGCAGAAAGAAAGGGTTTAGCAGGTGCATGAGTTCTGCAACCAGCTTTCAGTGCTGGTTATATTACCTTCCATTAATTCGGAGCTCTTGCTTAGTTTGCTACAGGTGCTCAATTCAAGCATCTTGGAAACAAAATCTGGGAAGAACAAGAATTCATGCTTTTTCCAAGGGCTTCTTCAACCTCAAGCACCCCTCCCTCCACCCTCATATTTTGCTGTTGGCCTGCTTTCCCACCGAGCAGCTAATGTCAGTGCTTGCATGGGTCCCTGCATGTGGGTTTATGTGTATGCGAGCCACCTGCATCTTAACATCTCACCACTGTATTATAATTTTTGATGTTAACCACAGCAGCGTGGCCTACGTTACTGCAAAATTAAAAGTACCTAAAAATGCCCATTTTTTTTTAATGAGCTGGTACACAGTTACTTACTGTTGATAGAAAAAAAGGGACCCCTGGAGAGTACCTGCTCCAGCCCGCTGCTCAGAATGGAGCTGAGTTACCACATGCTGCTCGGGATCTTTTCCAGTCAAGTTGAAAATATGCCCAAGTATGGAGATTCCTCAGTCCCTCTGGGCAACCAGTGCTTCAAAGGCTTTTTCTTCCCTAATGCCATGGTGGAATTTCCCTTCTTGTTCCCCAATAGGCAAATGTCAACTGGTGTTTACAGGAGAAGGCAGTATGCTTGATGGCGATGCGATGAAGGACAAACTTCTTTGCGGGGAGGTGGCATTTACATTCTTCAGCATGCTTTTGGTCTAACTGGTTGCTCGGCAACTCGTCCCCAGTGAAACCAGATAAGATTTGAGTAGCAACATTGTTCTCCCAGTCAGCGGGCAGTTAAATGACCAGGTAGTTGACCAAAGTGCTTGACGAAGTCGAAGTAGACTCTGTTTCGACCAGTATTTTAATGATCATTGTGTTTACCTGTCTCCATGTCATGGCCATCTTCTCATGCCAATTTTAGTAATTTCTGGTTCCCTCTCTAGTAGCATCTCTTGAGGGACTTTCTAAACCACTCTTGATATCTCTCTGCTTTCAACTCTGCCTTGCTGACAGTGCTGGATTCCTTCCTCAAGTCTCCCACTTGCAAGTGATGTGCCTTTCCTACTACCCTCAACTTCATTTGGAAGTGAAAAGCTCAGTCCTGTGATTTTCAAGTTTCCTTTTGCATAATATTCAAGTTCCTGACAGACGGCAGATGTCGAAAGGACCCAAGCACCAAGAGTATAGATGTCTTGCCACACTCAAAGTTCCCACTGCAGCTGGAGCCACCATCTGTAAGACACCACACAGCACATACAGTACTTTAGGAAAAGTGTTACTCTCCTGTGGTCCCTTGAAGAGGTGCCTGCTGAGCCAGGCAGCGGTATGCCTTATTTGAATTTTGGGGTGCCAAAACCCAAGAGGAATCTTCTGACTTTCAACTACAAAATGTTACATAAAATTGAATTTACCTGTAAGGAAAATCCTTCCTCAAGTGCTAAGGAGAAATAAAACAACCCCAAAAAAACCAGCCAGCAGAGGAGGGCAGAGATACAATCGACATGCTCTGAAAACACTACTGCTCTGGAAGCAGAAGTCCTGTTTATGTAGTCTAATATTTTATTTCAAGTTCATAGATTGCTAAGTGTCATGAGTAAACGTATTAAGAGACCTATCTGGCTTTTTATTACTTCAGATGAACAAAAACTTGTGCAAACAAACATGAAAACCCAGAGGGATATTTTTTTTTTTTGCATAACCTGGACCTACCCTTTCTCTGGAGCTGCTAGACATGGACCATTCTATACAGTAAACACATAATAATGGAAATGGATCAAGATTAACTATTTTTGTGTTAAAAATAACCGACAGAGTTAATGAGTCCAGTTTTTGTAGCCCTCGGGACTTTCTTCTCCCTTTTGGCTGACTGCACAGCCGCTGGTTTTGGCACAGTTTTATAACCAGCAGCCCAAGCAGGCAGGTTTCCTCCCTCCTGACAGCAATGACAATCCTGTCAGTTTAACTGGCCAGGAGGTTTGTAGGCATACGGATAACCTGCTGGGTGGGGGCTTTTTTTCCCTTTTCTTTGAGAAACAAGAGAAACAGCTGAGAGACGAGTAGCTAACATATTCTGTGTCTGCACACCTGCAGAGTGCAGGTTAAGACAGCTCAACGCCAAGACCCTAGAAGCCAAGAGAGGCGTGGAGGCTCTTAAGACGTGTTTCTGAAGCTCTGTGGCAAACCTTTGCTGTGGAAGAGCCAGCTTTCAGGTCACACCCCACAGCACGCACCTACCTTTCTTTCTATGCTTCGAGAGAACTGAGCCAAGTCATCTCTGCATTCACACACATCTGTAAATTCTTCTGGAGAAGATGGGGAATTTATAAATATGGGAGTAGACAGCTCTGTAGGCTCCGAGATTTGCCCCTGCAAGACCAACAGAGAGATCTGCTGTCGACAGGACTCGAGCCCGCTGAGACATAGCGAACGCTGGACTAATTTCACTTAGCAGCTAAGCTTTTCATCAGGATGAAGTCTGGTCTACCATGATGTGCGTACCTGGTAGGAAAACAGGGAGGGGAGTGACTGTTAGTTCTGGCAGCTACACAAGCCCGGGGAATTTACCGTAAGCTGCTTTAAGTGGGAATTTTGTCTGTGTAAAGGGAACAGCGACAAAAGCAAGAATGTTTAGGGCTTGTGCAGTCTTATCCACCTCACCTCAAAAATATTTTCCAGCTGTGAAAACCCCAACAGCTCAAACGCGTCTATGACTTTCTGGCAAAAGAAAGTAACAAACTAAGATGAAAGTTTGATACCCTAGATAGATAAACCTCCATAGATTCTAGGTAGTGAAAAACGTAAAGCCATTTTTACAACACTAAAAATGCCTTGCACTACAAACATTACACTAAGGCCATGGATACTGTGGGCCATGGGACTTGCGAAAGATCTGTTTTTCACCTTTAAAATGCCAAATTCCATGGCTTGACTCCAGTATGGATTCATATTTCATTCAATTTCTCTGCTATTGGTAACATTCTTGTTAGTTCACGAGCAGCACTTCTTATGAAGAGCAAATAACTATTTAATTAAAGGCAGCGAAAATAAAGTAGCAAGTGAACTCATTGCCATTCCTCAGCTGGGTTCAGAATAAATATTCCAACATCGGCCAGCACTGACTGAGCGACTAATGAGATTCACTGCTCTTACTGATAGCAGCTACAGGAATTGCAAATTTGGAATTTAAAAAACCTTTACCATTGAGCTTCACTCATCAAACCATGTCAGTGCCATGAAAAAACCCACCTTCGCAAACTCTGAATTTAATTGCTTATATGAAACCGCCACTTGTCCTTTTCCTGTGTATGAGTAACAAGCCAGGGGACCTACAATGCCTGCCAGTGGTTCTGTTGCGCGTGTCAAATAGGGAACAGTGGAGGTAATTTTTTAAATATCCCTGTGGTAAGTGATGGGGTGATCACAAGGAGAGAGACTGAATTCACCCAGAACTGGTGGTGTATAGGTGTGCAGTCTCATCTAGGTCTCTAAGCTCCTTCAAAAGTCAACTTGGAGGAGAAGGGGAGAGGGGTTCTTTTTGAAGGTGTTCACTTAAGAATGGGATGAAACTGCCTGCTGGAGCTGCCAAGTTATTTTCACTGTCTATAAATAAATAAAGTTAGATTAGAGCTCAAATTTTACAGTTTATAGTTAGGCAAGACTACCTCCTCTGTAAGTAAGCCCTATTTAAAAGGATTATTACACTCTAGGCTATAAAATAGTTTGATTAGATTATGTGTTTGGCAACGGAGACATGTCATTTAGGGGTAATGGATCTAAGTTTCAGTGGTGTCTCTGAGGAGGCAACCCAGGGGATGGTGAAAGAGCCGAAGTTTAGCTGAGTATTTTATTGAATAGTCAGTACTATGCATACTTTTCCATTTTGTTGAGGTTATATTTCATATGGTCTTGCACTTCGAAAACATTTAAACAGAAGGTAGTATTCCTTTTTATTGCACACAGTTTTCACAGTTTTGAAGTAGCCATGGCAAAATTCTCTTTTTTATAGTATCTCTTGATGAATAAAAGACTAACCTACATCTAGGTATCCCTGGAAGGAAAAAAAAAGCCCTCAGATCTACAGACTTCATGAGTGTCCTACCCATGCTTTTAAAGACACATAGAAAATCTTTATAACCTAATTAAAATGAACAAAACAGCCATCTGTTTGTATTTGTGAAATTATTATCTTGTAACACTGGTCATTCTAAAAAATCCAATCAAAATCAAGAAGGAATAGAAAGCATATGTGTGCCACTGACTATGTGCTACTGTTGAACTTCCTGGAAAGCCTGCTGATTAGTTGCTTAATTTTGATGGAGTGAGTAATGGAAAGATAAAGCAAGTATGTTCTTATTAGTCGTAAGATACATTCTGTCTCTTTCATTTTACTGTGTGCTATCAATTTCTTTTGGTAGGAGATGTGTTAAATATTAATGCTAAAAATACTGATGCCAGAATATGTATTTCAAGAACATTTCAGTAAAAGAGATTGGAAAGCTTAGATTTGATGACATTGGAATTACAGCAGTGTCTAAGCATCAGATCTGAATTCAGCTCTTAGCTCTGCCCTCTGCCCTGTGCAGAGTGTCTGCACTAAAAACATTTAATTTTACATACTTCAGCTCCCTATTTCCATCACTGTTCCCTCTGTTTCCTGTTTCATCCTATCCACCTGTTTAATCCATTTAGAATAAATATTTTTTAGGGAATAGCTTTTAAGTATTTGGATAGTACTCATTTCATAGATGCCTCAATGTTAAATAGACCAATCACAACTTTACAGTATTACAACTAGGGACAGAATAATTCACATCACAATAATAAAGGGATGAGTCATAAAAGACCAGTGGTGATCCATGCAGAAAGATGAAAGTTATTTAGAAGGTTCATACCAGAATTACCCATCAGGATGGTGGGATTTGCTTTAGCCTCAACACAGGAAGTTAAAGCAGTGTTCGCAATCAGCTTTTAATAATGGCAAGACCAGGTCTGTGGAATTCAGACACTTAATTCCGGGAAAGCTTAAAATCAAAGGTTTGGTTGGTTGGATCAAATAAAACATTCATACTAATTTTTCTAGGATACAAATTGCGGGGTTTAGTATGTATGAAAGTGATAGTTCACGAATAACAAGACAGTAAAGCTGGGAGTTCCCTTGTGTGGGTATTTGTTTATGTTTTTGAAACCTAATTTCTGAGGTTGGATATATCAAGTTATCAGTGAATATTTAATGTAACAGGCATGACAAATATAAATAAAACCTCTAGTTCAGACACTGATCTAAGATGACCTGATGACCTTCACTTTCAGGAAAAAAAAAAAGGTAGAAATCTGTTGGGAAGTTTGCCCTCATGGCTAGGAAAAATGGCTAGAAGGTCCAAAAGTATCTTCTTCCAATTGCTCTCAAGACCAGCAAATATGAAGAAAGTGAAGGGATACCTAAGGGCAGGGGGAAATGCAATCCATTATGAAGGCTCAGGACCAAAGGATACCTATCAACCTCTGTAGTTCCACTGGGGGCCCATGAATCTTTGCACAAACTGCAGTGTCATTTTATGTCCTTACACAGCCCTTCTAGAAGTAACCGAAGGTTAAAGTTGATGGTGTCTTGCCTTCTGAATATGAAAATGGACAAAACCCAACCCATGAATGACAATTTTCTTCTATGTTGCATAGTCAGGGATCAGAAAATGTTGCTTGCTTAAACCAGGTGCTTTTTTCATGCTCTTTACCTCTGTATTAATTGACCTCACTTGCCAAAGCGAGCCTCTAATTGCTGTGTGACTGCATGTGTGCTGTCAATAATTCCTAATGATTGACTCCAATTTCTCACTGCTTTGAGTTGCACTTTCTTGTTCCCTCAAACGTTCTTTTGTTCTCGGTGCCTGCATGTTCCCCAAACTGTGTGGTCTCTCCTTTATTTCACTCCACCAGCTGCTTTGGCATTCTGCATCTTCTGTTTCAGATACATGAGTGGCTCCGCACATTTGTGTTGTGAGTATCGTGGCTTCAAACCCTGAAAGACTTTTATGTACCCAAACGTTCTTGTTACAGATTTTATCCTGCCATCTGATGTGCAATATGGCCCACAGATGGTATAGATGAAACCACCTACAAGCTATAAATGTTGATAGTCAAAATAGAAAGTTAGAAGAAAACATATAATGAATCTTTCTTCCTTTAAAAAAAAAAAAACAAAATAAAAATAAGTCCAAATAAGAAAAGAGTTACTGCATTCAAGCTACCAGAATAATTCTCACTCATTCAGTAGATACCTCTAAGTAAAATTAAACCATTTGAAACGTCAAGGGAGATCTAGACAGCAATTACTGGTATCAATTTAGATATAATTAAGTAATCTAGATCTTACGCTATAGCAGGTGTTCCACAGGCACCCTGATATGCTTTTGAATCTCTCATGAACTTTTAAAGGCACTAATAAAGTCACTGTCTAAATCTGTTCGGGGTCATATGACAACAAAATCTCAAGGGACTGACACTGATATTGCTTAATTCCATTATATTTTGCAGAGTATCAACAGCATAGTTGACATAGGCAGCATTCAAGTGGATATATTAGAATGTCAGCCTAAACTCTTTTGCAGCTGTTTAATTCCAAGATTCCAGAAAAATCAAGTGGAAAACTTAGAACAGGCAAAGTGGCAAAGCTTTAGGACTTGATCCTAAAGCCTGATCTGACTTGGCAAAGTCTCTTAAATTCTACTTCAGCCAAATTTTTAACTATTTGTTGTTAAGGGTCATATTATTAGCAACTTAATAAATACACCGATATCAAGACAGTTAGGCTAATGGAGGCAGCATGTCTTCAGACAATCCACAGTTGAAGCCCAACTCTAAGCAATTCAAGTATGTGAATAGTCCTGTCAAAGCCAACTGATTTAGCTATTCACATAAAAATTAACTTAATCTCACAATCATAGTAGGCAACGAACAAACTAGTTGCAAAGCTTTATTTGGGAGGCACCTTGTTTTTGAGAACAAGGGTGACGTGAATATATGTAAGAAAGTTCTAGAGCTCATGGCTGTAGCCATGAGCTAAGAAGTTCCAAAGTACTACACCGAAGTGCCAAAGAAGTTGATAGGAAACCAACTTACTTTGGTATTTCCTACCAAAGAAGTTGGTAGGAAAAAAGTTGTGTATGCAGAAACACAAATTCATATGAATGCATAAAAGGCAGTGATGTATATATTTTGTATATATGTGTTGCATAATCTGAGATGGCTTGCGGATTCTGAAGTTTGCTATGAAAACTGCGTAACGATATGCCCCATCCTTTGGTCTCTAACCTATCTACACAGATATACAGGCCCATTACTACACTTCCACATCCCATTCAATGAAATGAAGTGCAAATCAGCACGCCATAAAACAGCATTGCTCAAATTAAAGTAAACCAAAACAGAACCAATAGTGAAAACCTCCTTAGAGGCAGGTTTTCTTGCACACAGAGAAAGTGTGGTGTGATTAATGCAGAGAAAGGTGAAATTTGTTGAATGTTCAAAACCATCTATGTTATCTATTAGACAGACCTCCGTTCCTCATTTCTGGACAGAGCAGCATTACTGCAGTGCCACACTATTCCTGTGCCATCTCCACTTTCTCCAAGAGGTAGGGACAGTTTTTTCCCTTGCACTTTTGGATGGAAAGTCTCACTATCTTTGGTAATAAGAAGACTCACTAGGATGCTGGAACTTAATGTTTTAACCAGAAAAAGGATGTGAGAAAAGTACCGGACGTCTTTTTTCTCAATGTCACACAGCAGCAGGTCCCTGTCAAAGAAAGCAAACACAACCACTTTTTTTCTCAGCTGTTCAGGCAGAAGCATAGGACATCGCACAAGATTGAGCCCTATGGTCCCGAGAGAATAAAAAGGCTTTTTGAAAGCCTCTCAAGATATAAGCCCTTTGAAAAGCGTAAAGTGAAAAAGGGGAGATGGTTCATATGGTAGTTTAATCAATCAAAGGTAAAAGGAAGAAAATGCAAAATCATTTTTTCCCAGTTCAATGGATATTTACCTTCAGAGCACCCAGCTATATTTCTAGTCTCCTTCCCATGCTCCCACCAAGTCCGACCTTCATCTTTGCACACACTAAGGATCCAAACCCACTGCTTCCCCACGCAGACTCGGGCTCCACTTACACCTCCAAATGTTCCATCTGTTCTGTTTCCGTCCCCTCCAACGCACTTAGATCCCCTCATCTCTACCTGCCTTGCCTTGAGCCTTTTTCCATTTAATCCCCGACACAAATTAGCGCACAACGTCCTTCTCTAGTCCCCCTCCAGTGCCCTCCTTGCATGCTAAGCCCCTTCAGCTTTCTACCTTCCCGCTCTTGGACTAGCTCCATTGCTACCTCAACCCAAAACAAAACATAAAATCATAGAATCACAGAATGGTTTGATTTGGAAGGGACTTTAAAGATCACCCAGTTCCAACACCCCTGCCCTGGGCAGGGACACCTCCCACTAGACCAGGTGGCAAGCATGGAGTGACCCCTCCAACAACATGGAGTGACCCCTCCAACTTTAAACTCTGCTCACAGCCCTGAGTGGCCTGCACCGCAGGGCCGCCTCTGGCAGGGTGATGGAGATGGCACTCCACCATGGCAGATGCCATCTTCTGCCTTCCCTGGCCACCCAGCCACGCTGGATTTCTGACAGGGTTTTGACGCTTCCCGGCTCCCACCTTGGCTCCCCTCCGTGCGGGGCCTCGTCCCTTCCCTCCCCAAGGAGAAGCACCCCAGCTGGCTCTCTCCTCACCGCCCTTCGGTCGCCATGTCGCAGGCCTCACTGCCCTCCTCCATGGACCCCGTGTCCACCCCAACGCCCCTTCCCGACCCACCATCACCTCAGTCCCTCTCACGGCGCGGCCGCCCCCCTTTTCCCAACCCCGCCGTCCTGGAGCCTGCCCCGGGGACGGGGGAAGCCGTTCGCCCCTCAACCCTGCCGCCCGCCGGGCACCCCCCCCCATTCACCTAAGCGCGGCTTCCCCGCCGCCGCCGCCGCCGCCC
>VXAK01003135.1:14730-69041 GCA_013399435.1 Arenaria interpres | reverse complement strand
AGGGCAGGCTGCCGTCGGCGGGCCCCCTCACGGGCGGCCCTCCGGTGGTTCCCTTCGGCCGAGCCACAGGGAGTCGTTTGCTTTTGGGAAGGAAAAGTAGCGGGGAGGGGAAGCACCGGGCTTCGCTGGAGCTACGGCCGGGTCTCCGAGGCGGCCGCGGAGGGGCAGCGGCTGGGTGGGTACCGCCGGGTACCGGCCCTGCCTCCCCGGCGCTGCCCGGGGCTTCCCTGGGGTCTCTCGGAAGGTGGAAACTTGGTTTAAGCCGCAGGATTTCGGCCGACCCCGAGGGTGGGCCACGGGTCGTTGTTTGTTTAGGCCCCTGAGCCTCCGTCTATATTCTGAAATTTCCGAATTATCAATGGTCAGATGTGGTTAAAGTGTGGGGGACTGTTAAGTCACCTGGTGGAAAAACATTTCCCATGTCTTTTGCTTGTCAGTGTGTTTGCTTTAATTACCCTGAAGATGTGACTTTTTTTTTTTTTACACAATTTCATTTGGCCTTCTTTGAATTGGTGACTCTTAAGACTTTTCCACAGAATGATATTTTAAGTACTAGCAAAACAGTATTTCATATTCTCCATACTTTATGGATGCCCTGTTACAAAGAGCTTTTTAAAAGATTGAAATAAAATGCTGCTGAAGAAGAAAGCGCTGTCTTTTATTTCCTGGCTTTACGAATAACTGAAAGCTTTTATTTTTTTTATTAGAGTTATTATTATTGTTGTTTAGAGCTGAGAGTGAAGCGAGTAGGTGCATATGTCACTTATGTATATAGTTCTACGTGTGACCTCTGAGAGGACAGGTAAAAGCTTTCTGCACTTTTGAATACTGTAATGCACGCCCAAGTTTGGGTTTAGTTTTGTTATCCCCTTAAAGATAGACAAGGATGGATCTTCTGTTGATTGAAAAGCTTATTACATATGCCGTAGTGGGATTAAAAAAATATTCTTTTGGAAATATTAAACCTTATCCTGAATAATTTGTTTGTGAGTAGGACAAAAGCACTTATGGAGCTGGTGGATTAACTTTTTTAATACCTCTTTGCAAAGGAATAAGGATTGTGTGAGGATTCTCAGAGCTGTTGAGAAACATTCATTTATTCCTCGTTTTAACACTTGTGGATTTCAAACATATGCAGACTTTTTCTTATGTATTCTCAAGCATTTTGAACAAAATGCTTCAGGAAGTCAGTAATTTTTCAATATGTGCCTACCTGTTTAAAGGGTTGGCCTCCGAACCCTGAAGGTTTAATTATACATCTATTAATACAGATAACTGATACATAGTGTGGTTTTGTTTATTATTGATAGTGTTTGTGCAAAACAAATTTTTCACTAAGCTGTTTAACAGAAAAATAAGTTAGTTATAAAAACTAGTATCTACCTACCAGGAATTTTTATTAGTTGGGTTTGGCTGTAGATAATGTAACAATTAGAAATAGTGGCGATTGTTTTGGTCAGGCAGTTTTTAAGGCCAGGATATAATACTAAGGGAAAGAAACAGTAATAGGCAATCTCATTACTGAGCTTTTACTGGGATAATTAAAATATGTGAAGTTTCTTAAGATTTCATGAGGACATCACAGATGAAAGGAGGTGTGATCTGGCTGTGTGAAACATTTGTCTAGAATTAAAAAAAAAAAGTACATTTGGTTCAAGGTCGTCTTAAACACATAATTATTGGTATTTATATTTGGCAGTTTAACAAGTCATGTCCAAAGTATTTTGCAGATACAAGGAAGAAGAGAACTTGGAGGTGTAATTTAGGAGACTTTAATTCGTTGCTATGGGATGTAGGGTATTAAACTATTTTTAAGGGAAATCTGGAACAATCTCTGTACTGTGGAGCCTATCATATTATGAATTCTGGGCTGTTCGTTTAGTGTAAAACTAGAGTCAGTATAATGTCAAAAACATACTCTGGGAAATCTTGTTAATGGTAACTAAAAATATTGAATGCATTTCTGTATAATTGTCAGTGTTTCTAGGAAATTCTAAGTGGGTGTAGAACTGTAAGGATTTTACTTTCAGTGGTGTAACGTTTTGTAGTATCTTTCATATTAAGCATTTTAGAGTGGTTTTTAAAAGTGCTTTTATGCTTTGTATGGTTCTGTACCATATGTTTTGTATTTAATTCTTTGAATGACCACTGAAGTGCAGCCAACTTTGGGTGAATGTGGCAACTGTTAACTAGCGCTTAGCAACAGTGCACAATAATCAAGACGGGAAGTGAAGAAGAATACCATGTCTAATTGAAACTACAGGGGGCATTTAGGTAGGTAGGATGTAATTAACAAAACCTGGGGCTTGGGCATGATATTAAGGCATCACATCTTTACTCTTGTATAAAGGATTGTGAAATCATTAATGTAAAAAACACTTCAGATTTCTGGTGTTATACCTCAGATGGATAGCCTCTTTGAGATATTCGTGTTTTGTCTATTCTTGCATAATAATTTCTCACTCATAACGAAGAAGACACGTTTTCCTTGGCTTCTAAAACAGAATCCTGAAAAAGAGGGCTGTTCAGGAGACTGACAAATGAAGGAGTAACAGGCCTTGACATTTTGACAATGATGTCTTTTAGAGAATTAGTCCTGTGAACTAGGGTTCATTAGATATAGTAAGTGATTAAGATATCTCTAATATTCTGAAACAGATTACAGTGGCAGTCACAGAAGAACACTAAATTTTTACAATTAATGTGGTGTTATTTTAAAAATAATTGACTTTCCTCAAATCCTGTCCTGTCATGACGTTCCTTAAAGTGTTGTGAAAAATGTGGCTTGTAAGACTATTTGTTCAAAACACTTTTGCCTCATATAGTGTCAGTTTGTGGTTTTTTTTTAAATTCTGAACCTGCTCACTTTGTTTCATGCTGTGTTCTATGTGGAGATACATTCATGGACCAATTTTGTGTCTTGTATATCCCAAACACATCTTGTTTACAAGAACTCTGAAAATATCTTTATATAATAAGGAGAGAACTAGTAAATGAACTTTCAGTGAGTCATTACAGAGGCTCATTTGCAACTCTGGGCATGGCTAGTATAGCCCCTGTTCATGGATTCGAACTTGCAGGTAGGTAGTGAAAATGACCCAAAATTAAGGAGCCATGTTGTGAAGGTACTTATTGTGGTGAACTACCCAGTAGCATTAGGCTCTTAATTTTTTAAATCAATAATTAATGCTTTTATAACCTAAAAGAAAAAGCGCAGAATATCTGTTGGAGAAACTTGGGGATGATTTGGAACAGTGTTTATTGACAGCGGGAACAGCCAAATCTTGTACACTACTGTAGTTGGTTGATGTATCAAATGGAAGTATGGGGTTCCTTATAGAAATGGCACTAAAATGTAATTATTTCTGATTTGAGTGACTCCTGGAGCTATGTCAGGTGATTTCTGTTGTCTTACTCTGTCACATGGTAATGTCACAGGATTTGTGATATTCTTCTGGGACATGAGACACCATAGAGAATTGTGTAAATAACTATTTTCATTGAAGTGTATTTAATGTGATTCTCATTGAGTTAGCATTTTAAGTTCCATGGCACTTCACAGGTTTAATAAGAAAACCCCATATACCTGATCTGAAGATCTTACAGCACTTATTGTCAAATGCTTTGGTTAATTTCCATTTAATACTTCTTTTTAAATTATTTTTATTGCGGTTATACTACAGTAACTAATAAAATGTTCATAAGATATAGAAGATGGGAAGAACTGTATGTTGTGACATTAAATCACCTGAAGAGTAAGATGGTAGGGAGCAGTCTGAGTCAGTATGACAAGATCTAATAGAAACCTTCAATTAATATTCCCCATGCAAGGTTTTAGAGAGGTTATTTTGAGGCAGTTTTTCAAACTGGTGGAGCTATGAACAGCAAAACAGTGTGGGCAGACTTAAGATACTGTTACTTAAGAGATTACCAGACATCTGTCGTAGTGGTTTCTATGAACAAGTATGGAGTGACTAGTTTTTTTATAAAATGCTGTGCAAAGATCTTCCTGTTCTCCCACTCGTGTCTCCATCATAGTCTGTAATTAGCTCTTTTCAAGATCATTGGCGTGATATGAGCAGAGCACTTTGAGGCAAGTGAAGAAGTTAATTTACTGAATGTAATTGTGGTCTGAAATGCACTCTATTAATACAGTTCTTTTTCTTCTTTCTTTCTTTCTTTTTTCTGAATGACGACTCATCTGTGCATCTTACCAAAAGTAGTAGGACTTGCCTGGAACATACAGCGGGAAGTTGTTAAGGTTAGTTAGATTTTAAACTGATGTGTTTTGGGTGGCAAATGCAATTGAACATTTTTCTAGTACCTCTGTGTTTTTGCACAGAGTTCTGCTGCATCTGCCTCCGCAGCACCAATTTCTCTGTTGACTGGAGTGCACACCACTGAAACTTCAGAGAAATCAGTAACCTTCTTTGGAAGACAGTTTAGGGTGCTGTTTTTCTCTAGAACCATACAGCATTTAAATTTGGCTTCATAAAGAAGTATTAGTTTACTTATGAAAAGTTTTCTCGCTAAAGTTCGGCATATTTGAGAGATACTAGGCTTCCCCTCCCCTTTCTTCTATAATGCTGCCTCAAACTTTGGAATCTGCTTTCTTGTGGTGTCTCAGGTCTCTACACATAAGGAAACCTAAGGAGACCGTTTCTGGGAGTTTGATAGTTAAATTATGCTTTTAATTTTGTGGGATTTTTTTTTCCCCTGTTAATTCCGGCTGTCTTTTCAAAGATAGAGGTAGTTCATATGCAATTTTAATGCCAGTGAGCATTGAGGCTGCGCATACTCTGAGTTGTATGGTCCCTTCCTTCTTGTGTTACCAGTTGAGGGTAATTAGAGTGCTTGGAAATTGTGGTGTGCCTGATCCTCCGCAGTCTTCCTAGGAAAGAGGAAATGACCGCTTCTTAAAAACTGCAGTGAGGCACAGCATCCTTAGCTCTGTGAGATCCAAGCTCTTTGGAGCTTCCTCCACTCTACCCGCTTCAGAGAGCTGTTGTGGTGGTAAGGAAGAGCAGTTGCCAGTAGCTGAGTTCAACTGCTTCCGACGCTGTAAGGAATCTGGGCAATCGCCTCTTTACACTGCAGTGAAATAGGGACATTCACAGCAGAGTTTTATAAGCATTACTGTTGTCTGCTCGTGTTACTGATGCCTCGGGATGAAGAGCAGGTGTGGCAAAACCTTGTCTTGATGGCTGTCAGTTTGGGGTCTGCAGAAAGCCAAGTGCTCCATTCCCTGTCCTGAGCCCTGTGGCCCTCTACTGCTCAGATAGTACTTCATTGCTGTTAGTTCTCAGCTTACTATCTCAAAGGTGACAAGGTCTAATATGGTTGTAATATGGTATTTTGCAGTGTAGGGTTGCATCTCACTCTTGCCGTACAGGAGATCGTGCCATCTACTTTTACTGTTTTGTACCTGCCTCATTGGCCATCTCCCTGTGCGTCGTCAAGAAGCCTCCTGAATTCTGTGTTCCTTTAGAGCCTTAGGTAGCTTTATTCTCCTGTCCTTTCAGGCTTTCAGTCCATTTTGAGGTCAGCTGTTTCATAAAGGAAGCTTAATCTTGTAATTTCTTTAAACCACTTAGAATAAAATTCTTAGTGCAACAAGGTGATTCCGTTGAGAAGACTGAGAATTAGGTCTTGATTTTTATAGGTACAATGCCCTTCACTGCATCAAGAAAAGGCAAACAACTTCCTGCCAATCCTGTTGCATGTGACATTTAAGAACATGGTGGTGTCCTAGCTTTGTGAAAAAGGGGAAATGCTTTCAGAAATTCATTTGTATAGATGAAAAGTTAAGACATTGCTGTTGTTACTTCTTCTAACATTAATCTCTCGGAGGGAAAATTGTGGCCGTTAGAACAATAAGAATTTAGGTGGATTAGGCAAATGGTCAGTACCAGCTCACAGAGGAGCAATTTTAATGAAAACCTCAGGGGAGGTAAAGGGCAAAGGCATCCAACAAGACTTTAATGCCTTGGATAGGGGCACACAGAACTACCAACAGAGTATTTAAAAGCAGAAGTTAGAGTAAAAAAAAAAAATAAAAAAAAATCTTCAGAGTCTTGACTGCAGCAGTTTCAGCAAATTTTGAAGGTTAGCTCTTGCCAAATTTGTTTTTGGATTGGGAGAGTTAGCTCTTAGTTTCCAAGCCTCTTGACGAGGGGGAAGGTGACTCCCCTGCCAGATTGTTATTTCATCTTCTTGCTCCAGGTCCACAATCATGATTTTAGCAGATGTGGGAGGCAAGCTGGATTTCAAGGGCATCAAGATTAAAACATTAGCTGTCGCAAGATTTTGTCTCGAGGGCTATGGAATCTTTCCTGACGAAACAGCAGAACATCTAAACATCCAGGGTTTTTTTTTGTTTTGTAGTATTAACTTCATAATACCCTTCTTAACCTCCTAAGAGTGTTTTGGTTGTTGCATGGAAGATGCATAGGCAGTTGCATCCTACAGCTTAGAGGACTTCTGGAGATTTGGCAAACCAGGGAGGACAGTATGTGTGTGTATACATATATCAAAGAGAAAAGGACGTGAATTGGAAATGCTGGGGTCTAATATCATAACGGGTCATAGAATTATTTTTCTTTAATGAACGCTTGGCTAAGATGGCGTATGCTGGTCTGAACTCTGACCTTGCGTTCACAGTTTGCCTTTACGTGCAGGTATGACTAGAATGGGAATTCGTCGAGTGTAGTAGATGCGCCACAAGTAATGCTATTCAGCACAGTGTGCCTCAGAAGCTTTTAAACAAGAGCCACCACCAAAAAGCACTTTATTTTTGAACACCAGATGTGATCTTGTGGCAGAAAAGCCTCAGAGAAATACAAACAAACAAAACCCCATTCTTCTGGCTGTTGTCAGCTATCATAATGACCAGTGCTTTCTTGCTGACGGTCCAGCATGGTTGTTTTATTGAGAGATGTCAGGTGCCTGATGGCTGTGCAGACGGATGCTCAATTTTCATCTGCAGCACAGCTGGCTGGCTTTCTGTCAGGCCTGGGTTTGGGGTGATTCCAGTTGTGATGTGGATTTGGTGTAGAAAGAGGGAGGCTGTGCTTGTGATAGGAGTTAAGCACTCCCCTGTACAGTGCAGTGTAGGTTTTCGGCTCCATTTGCTGTCACTGTAGTAAATCCATTTCTGATTATCTGCTAAGGCCAGACGGATTAACTGCCAAGTTGAACTTGCGAAGTCGCATGTGTGTGTTGCCAGAGTTCTTCCTGCTGAGAAAGGCAAATCTATATAACCTGTAGGTTCAGAACAGCTGAAAATTCATCCTAATGTTGTTGCTTTGATAGCTGTTTAACGGGTGAAAAAAACGGTTTGCTTTTGATTACCATGTTTAAAGGATGCTGTCCCAGAAGCATAATAAATGAGAATTGCATCTGGGACTTACTTTCAGTAAAAGACAGTATTTTCCCAGATGCTTTTTAATTGAATTGTCCTGTGAAAATGGACTTAACTTTGAATTCGGTAATGTGCAGTTCAGGGTCTTAGGGGTGAAAAAGAGAGAAGAATGCAACAGATGCTGCATAGTTTTGATGCTTCTGATGATACTGATGTCTCTAAGCTTGTGTTCTTTCTTCTGATTCACTATATAAATAAGTAAAGTACAGCGTGAACCTCAATGTATAACCTTGACACATGACTGGATCTTTGCTTTGTAGTTCATTAGTAGCTTGTCCAAATTGCAAAACCTGCATATTGGGAAACAGATTAAGTATTTTCATCAATAAAACATTTCATTTCCTTTGAGGAAAAACTGTATTTTGTGCCTTGAGCTTTTTATTTTTAAGAAATGGACCTTCAGTTCTTGTTTCATTGTAGTCTAGCTGAAAATTACCTAGAACCTCACATTTTAATTTGATAAAGGTTAATAAGTCAAAGGTATTGATGCAGATCAGCCATGAAGCAAACAACATCAGAACAGTGTTTTATTTTCATAGACTTTCCAATGTGGTCCTGCCTTGAGTGTGAGGTTGGACTGGTTGACCTTCAGAGGTCCCTTCCAACCCGAGTTATTCTGTGATTCTGTTGTTTGTTGTAAAGTGGGATACTACAAACACCCTAAGGCTGGGCAGTAGTACCTGTTGGTAAGATGCAGCTTCCTGAAACAATTCATCTGGACCAAAAGCTTTGCAAACATACTCAAGGAATAAGCTACTGACAGTATGAACTGTTTTGGTAACCTGCTTTCCACTGTCATCTTTTTCGCCATGTTTCTGCTGCATGCTGGATGTCCTTTCTGTATGTCATGGGAAATACGTGCTGATGGCATATCCAGTCACACACATCAACAGAGAGACACGCAGAGTCCTGTTACTGGTCTGCAGGCCTTGTTGTGTTACTGGTTGGCAACCCAGAAATGGTCTGGTGATTGAGGCATCGCTGGGCCGATGTCAGTAGGAAGGCTGCAAAGCTCGAGTGACTCCCTAAGAGGTTGTTTGGCCTGTCGGGGATGAAAGACTGAGCATCAAAGGGTAGTAATGATGATATCCAATGGATTGACTTGGATGCATTGTTTAAAATCAGTCTTTCTAGATTAATTGTCATAAACATTTTACTCTAAGGACACTTCAAATAAGCCTAATATCATTAATTTTAAACATTTTCAGGGCTAAAATAAAGCATGCATTAAAAGGAGATACTTGTTTATGTTATTCCAATCAATCACTTCTACTTAACTATTTTGTTAATTGGTGAGGTTTGGGAACTGGTGCTCTCAATTGCGTGTCCTTGTGCATCTTTCTGATTACTGATTTGTGTGTGTGTCCCTATGTTTTATTTTTCTGGACATACTGATTGTTATGTGATGATTCAGTGTGTGGGTTGCAATTCCCCTCTCGCTGCTATATTCTAGCTGAACTTACTCCATGTGTAGCGTAAAAACAGCCAAATATGGAAAGAAGGGGATTGTGCTTTTTATTTCCGCTTATGAAGAGGAATGGGGGCTGGATGACAACTTACTTTTTTCTGCTCCAAATCCTTATCTGAATAAACCATGGGAAGTTGAGTTTTTGTGGGGGGGAAAAAAAAAAAAACCAACAGAGCAAGGGATAAAGAAGAACTAGAATTTGGCAAGTAGAGATTGGATGCTCTTTGAGAAACTCAAATTTAGGATGAAGTTGACTGGCAAGTTAACAAGGGCCAGTGAGCAGAACTGTTTTATGATTCATAGCTAATCCTTTGCCCTGAGGACAGAAAACGAGTGTATTTGAGGCCAATGCCTGGAAGGAGGCTGGCCTCCGGATGAATTCATTAAAACAATTCTTTGCTCCCTGTTCCAAAGTGCAGTTCATGCTGAGAGGGACTGATAAATTTCTCATTAAAAAATGCTTGTTGAAAATGAGGTCTATTCTGTGCGTTGTCACAGTGCCTTTCTGAGCTGGAATAAATCACAAACTGTGTTTCAGCCAGCATGTAGAGATAAGAGAATACACTGGTGAATCTTCCTGTGTCCATACTGTCATTATGTGTGCCAGGAAGAACAGCCCCAAACTACGAATACATAAGGAGAATAGTTTAAGAGGCCTCTTTTAAAATGGGGTGATGTGAAGCTGGTGAGTAAACAGTTAAATGCAATGCCACGATTTAGCCATATGAAGGATAATATTCAGATTGTAATTTTCTTTGTTTTGGAAATGAGGCTGGCAATGATCTATTTGCAGTCATTACTGGCTTACCTATCCCTGATGTTTTGTAATTCTTTCTCTGTTTCTACAGCTAGACTTACTTTTACTCACCAGAGCTTTTAAATGATGATCACTGTTCTTCATCATTCTATTCTTCTTCCCATCCTTTCTTGGAGGGAAGCACTATTATGATTTTAATAAGATTTTTGTATTCAGTTGATCTTTGGGCTTCACTTCTGCTACTACTGAATTACTTGCTATTGAGAAAATATGTTTTTGTAACTTTAGCTTGAGCTTAGTACATCTGGCCAGAGAAGGTCAGAGGTAACTGAGGAACGTTCTTGTGTTCTGAACACAGCCAATTGCTATTATGTTCCATGGGAAAAAAGATGGGGATTTGTTTGGACCACTTACAGATGGTTTATTTTGCAGGAGAATGGCTCAGTTCAAGGTAGAGCATCAAGTTAAATGCCATGTAATAATAGACTGAGTTAGAAGACCTGGAGTTCTAAACTAGCAGTTTGAGAGCTAGAGAATCCAAAGAAAATCTGTTGTGATTTTTTTTAATAAAGGGATGCTGGAAAGCAGGCTCCCCCAGACCTTGTGTCAGAGGGAGAGTTGAGGTAAACTTGTATCATTTTACATTTTGACCAAAAAAATGTGCAATGTGTATGGGAATTCCACCTTGGCCAAGGAATATGGAAGTTTCCCTGGTTGCTGAAGAAAAACACAATGGCATGCTTAAGAGGGGAAAAGGAAACGACCTTTGTTTCCCCTCTTATGTGATTATCTCTCTCTTATCATGGCAGAGTGATGTAAAGAACATACATTTGTGAATGTAAGAGAAAAATCCTCTTCTAAAACTGTGATAAATGCTTATGCAAAACTACAGTGTAGGATTTTTCCATATGATGGATTATGTAGTAGTATGTAAAGAGTATGGGGCTTGTTACCATGGTATATTTCACACCATTTACACTGATGTTCCACAGAAACAAAACTGTCATAGTCCATAATCCGTTTAGTATGCTATAACCAAATTACTAACATGCATTAGAGAAAAATTGTAGTTTTTCTGTGTCCTATTTAGCCAAATTCTGAATGCATTAGAAAAACGGGTATATCCATTCCTGAATAACTCTGGGGTAGTTATGATTGCCTGCCTGATCAGTGTAGTTTCAGTAAAGAATTGGGTTTGAGCTACAGGGCTCTCACGAAGTTGTGAAGAGGCAAGGAAAAACAACTGTAAAAATTATGGTGTTGGCCACGAATTTACATAAATAACTTGCTTTCATTAGAATGCTCAGGTTGATACTGCAAGGTGGACTTGAGTCTGCAGAAGATCTGGTTTTACTTCTGAATTCTGGCACTGAGAGAAGACACACGGCTTCTCTGTGCCTCAGCTTCCCTGTCTCTTAAATGAGGGTAGTTGTCTTGGGAGTTTTTTAAGCACTATATTATAGTAATGATTAGCCATTATGGTCTTCTGTGGCTGAGCCTAGATGGTCCTTAGTTCAAGTCTTCTCTTAGGACCTTGGGCTGCTGAGCTTGAGGCTTCTGTCAGTAAGCTTTAGATGTCGTAGACCAAATTGTGTTCTTGGCATACATACAAACGGTTATTAATTTGGCTTTTGTGTTCAAACCTCCTGTTTAATTTCAATTAACTTAATTTTAATTAATTGAATTTAAACACCCCGGTCTCCAGTTTCCCTGTGAGATCTGGTTGCCGTGTGGGGAGAGCCCGGGCAGTGTCTCCACCGAGATGGCTTTGCGGTGAAATGGATTGGAAAGTCCAAGGCCCTTCGTCTGCGAAGCAGCCGGGGCTCTGTTTACCCACCATAGTGGTGTGAACCGGCATCTGCGTTGGTGTTAAAGGAGTATATGAAATAACCAGTGAAAGTAGGCTCGGCTGCATCTTGCAGAAGGTCTTCAGCTGGCTAAAGCAAGGGGAGGGAGTAAATAAAGCATTTTCAAGCCACATGCTGTCACAACCTTTCCCCTCCCCCCGTAGCCCTTTTTTTTTTTTTTTTTTTTATTTGGCCATATGTTTTAGTAGTCTAAGTATGTGTCAGTGGTAATCCAGGCTCCACGCTTTTAAAGGGTGATTACCCAGTTTGTTGCCCAAGTGAGACTTTTCCTTCCCCATTTAATTTTTGTGAGGGTCATCATTGTAAACCTTTTTATTTACTTATTTTTTAGATTTTACTGCAGATTATTCTTTGTATGGCTCAATGTAACTACATCCCATTTTTCGGCTTGCCAGCCTGTTTGTATGGTGGGGAGTCCAACAAACCGGTTTGTTCTCTGGATGCTAATCTGAATTTCAGAGCCTCTGTCCTTCATCCCCTCCTGCTCCCCTCCCCCTGCTCTCCACGGACAAACACATCGGGTCTCTCTCCCTTTCTTTCCTCCCCTGCCCTAGCAGAACAGTAAATGATGATTATCTTTCTTTATCTCTTCCTGCTCGTCCCTTACCCCGAGTAGCCGATTCTTACTAAGGGTGGTTGATGCACTAGGGAATTAAGGCTCAAAATACTCATATGATTGGTAAGTCTGCTGGCCTGTACATGATATTAAAGACACCAGGGTGCTTTTTGAGGATTGAATTTTATGGATTTTTATGGGTTGAAGCAGGTACAGGGTTTTATAATAACTTAAAGAAAAAAAAAGGTCACCTCTCATGTCAGAGTATGATCAGGGTCATGTTGGTTTTATATAAAACAGATTGCCAGGGGTTGTCCTCCTCAGGGGAGTCATTTCTCAGGTCTCCAGTGAACCTTGGCTGAACATGGAGGGGCTACTAACTAGCGTTGGACCCCTGCCTGGAACCCTTCATGGTAGCTCTCATGGCATGGTTACAGTTAGCCACCTTCTTGCCTAAAAAAAAGGAAAAGTGGCTAATGGGCACACAGAAACACGTTGTCATTGAGCAGAATAAACCTGTTACTTAAAAAATAAACAAACCCACAAACATACTGGCCTAGTAGATTGAAATGTATGTGTGTCGCGGAGGAGGGGAATAACACATAGGAAAAGATTTATGCCTTCCTTTGGGCTGTTGCTTGGTAACAGAAAATGCCTCTTAAGCCTATTTTTGGAGAGGGGAGGGGTGAAACTTGATTCAGTGACCATCTGTCCCGAGCTGGTTGATTTCCTGTTGAGCTCTCCTTTGTTTCTGTCAAACAATTGATTGTTACCCTTTACAGATAAGAATACTGTTGGTGACATTGCCCTGAATCAGCAGGTTGGCTTGTGGCAACCACAAATCAGACCTACTAATTTTAATTTATTTATTTTTTTTAATGTTTAGTGTCTTCTGGTTTTTCTGAAGCCACTAACTGTGGCTTTGCTGGGGTTTATTTATCTGTGTTGGGATTTTGCTTTGGGCTTGTGTTTCTTTCCTCTTGGGGAATACCCATCAGTACAGTAGGCAAGTGTAATGAATGTAGTTGAAACGTCTTTTTTAAGAGGATGTAATAATGTCCTTTTTTTAAGTCTGAAATCGTTTGGGGAAAAAGCAGCCATGGTTTTGGGCACATTAAGCCTTTTGGCAGTGGGGGGGAGCAGAAGTTAATTGAAGTCACTGTTGAAGAAATCCCCACTGTTTCTGTGAAAACAAACCCCAGATTCTTAATTGCAAATGGAATATTTGCTATTGTTCTTGCTTAATTGTCAGAAAATAATTTTCTGTTTGAGTACTTCCCAATATTTGCTTAGTAGTAGGGTGCTGGATAGATTTGAACTCCGATTAGATTGTTTTCAAGTAATCTGCTTCGTTTATATTGCAAAAGCCTATATTTTTCCTTTAGTTTTATGCATGTGGGGTCCAAGGTGTACGTGCATGCATATATGAGCGTGTCCTCTGTAGCTGCGGTTTGTTAAGCATTCCAATACTGTTTCCTTCCCTGCCCTGAATTTGAGCATTCAGAGAAGAGGTTCATAGTTCCAGCTATCTGCTGAAGAAAAAGCAAGGGAGGTGTGTGTAGAGGAGACAGGCAATATCCACAAAAAGAGCCTGAATTCCCTCAATGCACTAGGACAAAGATAGTCACTGTTATTTCCTTCACTCAGTGAAACTCTTTCCTTTCAGTCCTGAAACTCTTTCTATGATGCTGTGTTGCAGAGGAGAGTAAGAAGGAAAGAGTTTCAGTACAAACATCTTGGCATTTTACAGGTCTCTGCTTATGTGAGCTTAGCCTGTTTATCACTCAGTAGATGAAATTTGGAGGTAATTCCCAAAAGTCACTTCAGAGAGTGGAAGGTGTTAGAAAAGTTAATTTCCCTTTCTCTTCTATTTCTCTCCCACGCTCTTCAGGTTGCTTTCTGCAGGTAGAAGAGCTGTGGTCTGCAGCTTTTCCACATGGTCCTGGGTGTATGTTGGATTCGGGAAGGTGCCTACTGAACACTGATCCAGTGGATGGTGGGCCAGGCATACTTGTGAGATTTCCTTTCTTTCTTTTTAAAGTTGCATGTGGTAATTAAAAATCTGTGATTTGGCACAATAAGGAAAGTTCATACCAAACCGTGTGAATGAGCCTGTGTGACAGCACTGTGGCTTGCTGGTCCATTAGCCCTTATATCCTCCTTGTGGGTTGCCCATTTCCTCACCTTGCCCTTAGCCTTACCCCTTATTTTGCTGCTGTTTGGCGTACGCTGGGATCTAGCAGAGGAACTGATCCACTTGAAAAACACCCTTTTTTCAGGTTACTTCTGTGGTGGATGGATTCCTTGATCCAGCTTAGCACTGAGTGACACACTGAGCTTGGCTGCTGCGGTGGAACACATTGGGGTGGAATCCATCAGTACTCAGTAGAATCTTTTTTTTTTTCTTTTTTAATCACTAATGCCAAGTATACTGCGAGGTGTTTTTAAACATGCATCCTCTGTAAGGTAGAGAAACTCTACTTTGGGATTAATTTGGACATTTTGTAAAATAGATGGATGTACGGACATTGCTTCTAAAATTAATGGAACGTGCTTATGTGCTGCTTTTTTCCCTTTTTTTTGGCAGAAAGCTGTAGGAACTACCAACATGCGTTCCAGATATTTCCAGTCTATCTTAAGTTACACTGAGGTCAAAAAACCATTATAGTACCACTGCCAACTAGGTTGATATTTGGGGTCCTGGAACTTTAAACTCGACAGGGAAGGAACTGTTCTGAACTGGTTTGAGAAATAATTCAGTTTTTTAATTCCTGCAGAGCTGAGTTTCTGTGAGGGGCTGGGGGGGGGCGGAATGAAGAACTTCTGGGAATTTTACTTCAGGCTTGAAAACCTAATTCTAGATATTTGGAACACAGTTTTGTCTCTGACATAGAAAAATTGAGTGGTTGTACTTACCCAGATTTTCGCTGTTCCCTTAAAAGAGTGTTACTAAGCTGTATAGCTCAAATTGCAGCAAACTGAGGAAAAGCCCAGTTCTCCCAGCATCTGGTGTGAGCAGTCGTGTCCGTGGCCTGTGCAGATGACAGAGCAGTTAAAAATACAGGACTGCGCTTATCTTCGTGCTTTCTCGGGTCGGGTCATACTGCACCTCTCCCATTTGAAACACATCTGATGTGTCCTTTGTTCCCAGATAAGCTACAGATCTGCCCGTCAGAAGGCACAGTGCCTGTGGCTTACCTTACATACAGGAGGGCAGTAATTCTAGAAAGGGGAGTAGGTAGAAGACTGGCATCTGCTTGCATTCACCTTCTCCTGTTGCTGTTGCAGCAATGGAATTAATTATGTATATTTTTTTTTTGTCTTCTCCTGAACGCAGTCATCCAGAGTCCGAGCAATGCTATTCAATGTCAGGGTGGTCTGCAGGGGTTTTCTTTTGGGACGGGGAGCACAGAGGTAGGGTCATGATCAACTGCTTTTCCATACCAGGCGAGTTCACGTGCACTCCTCATGTATGTCATTGTCACGGTGCTCCTCCTGCAGCTCTGACCCAGCCTCCATTTATGGAGCTGATAATGATGCTGTCTTTGATACCAGTTTGAGAAGTCTTCCTTTCCTGTGATTAAAAAGGCCTGTTTGTGGTTTGCAGGAGCGCATTTGGACGCTGTAGCAATGGCTCCCTGCTGTAGGAAGAATTATTTCCTCCCAAGCTTCAGACCCTTGTGCATCAAAGGTGAAAGTGTCAAGGTTCCCTTCTCCTAGGAAGTTATGGCCATCAGCACCACTTTCCAGAGGGGAAGCAACACAACGAAGGTTTTCAGGGAGCCTTTTGTTTCCCACAAGTGGCTTTCTGCTGAAGCTTAACTTTGGAGAGAAAAGCCACATGTTCTCAATGGAGCTATGTGGCCAACTACTTCATAGTCCATCATAGTCCCCTTCTGTGTTAGAAGCTGTCCCCCGGGTAAATGCTTGCCTGTAGAAGAGGTCCTGGCCTTGGCCATGGTGGACTGTGCTTACCCTCCTGTCTTTGCTTTACATTATGTTGGCTGCAGACTGAGCTGCTCCACTTAGACCACTTCTGGCAGCTTTATTTATTTTTAACTCTTTGAAAGTGTGTTTCAGGAGAACAGTCGTGATTAGTTCTGCCCTGTGGTCTCATTAGTCTTCTGGTCATCTAACATGCCTCTTGGGTGATAGCTGTGAGTGGTGGGACTGGCAACAGTCACCGTAAAAGATGGAAATTTCTGGGACTGCTTTGACTGCTGCTTTTGTCGTGGAGAAGCTTCATGGGGATTAGATGAAATCAACTGATTTAAGTTAACTTCAGTTGCTTTTCTACTTCTTCACAGTAGAGTCATTCTGGGTGTAGGTACCGCTGGGGGTGGAATTTGGCTTCTTCCTTGCTTGAGGAACCTTTGCAAGGGCTGGCCAAGTAGTGGCAAGCACGCTGACCCTGGTCAAGGCTACATCAGGCCAGGCAGAAACAGTGTGTGCGATACCACTCTGAAATTATGAAGCAACATGCGATAGATCAGCCAGAAGCTTGGAAAGAAAGTGACTTTCTGGTGATTTATGCAAACTTATACCTACGTTTAATAATGTGATTCTGAAAATGGTTTGTATGCTGGAGAAACTAATTTAAATATTTATGGAAGCTTTTTTTTCTTTCAGAACTTATGGTTTCCTCTGAAATCTTTTTCTCCTAAAAATATTTTGTGATTGTGCCTGTTTCTTGGAGAACTGTGTGACTGAAAAAAAGAGGGACTGATTGACCTGAAAATTTGCCTTCTGAAGCCTAAGCTTATGTCTCAAACCCTGAAATGTCCTTCCTCCTGATTATGGCTGGATAAAATACGCTCTTCTATAACCTGCTGGCTCATTGCTGTTGTGGATGTGCTTACTGTTGTAGAGGTGAGCCTGTTTCTGGACACCTGATGGCACTCAGGAGTGGGGAATGCCAACTCCTTTCTATATATATCTACAAAAAGTGTGAATGGTTAATGCAGGAAGTGTTCTTCCATACATAATGAGTAATTGGGTTTAATTTAGTAGGGTTTTTTGATTTAACTTGGAAGTTTTAGTTGCTTGGAGAAATACTGCTGGTTTGCCCTATGAGCAGATGACCTAATCTTGCAAAGCGGGCTTTGAGGGTGTAACTTTGGTTTTTATTAATGACACTTAATTTGATCCTGACATTCATATAGCACAATGTAAAACAGGATCTGCCCTACTGCACGTGAAATAGGTGTTGTCACTGTGTGGTACTGCTTTATATATGTGTGTAAATGACTGCAGAAGGCTGCAAATAAATGGAGGCAGTAGCTCTTATATGTATCAATGGTATCCTGAAACGGCAGTTTCTATGGATGGAAAAGAAATATCAGTTGGAAGAGAAGTGAATGAATGTAAGGCAAGTTAAGACCAGTGTCTCTGAACTACTGTTACCATCCAGGCTTTTTGATGCAAAGATATTTTTTTTTGTCATCACACGAAGACCAAGGAGGCCACTATTTCTACTTTTTCTCTCTCACTGAGCAAAATTGCATTCCTTCCCTTCCGCTCCTTTTTTTTTTTCCTCACTCTCCAACACTATTATGCTTTATCATTGTATCCAGAAAGTTGATTGGTCTTGAAGAGAAAACTTAGTTGTGATTAATCAGCAGATGTTTTGGTTGGCTATCGTGCTGTGTATCTGTAATGTGTAGTTGACTACGGAATTCGTGGGTGAGGAGAATAGCTGACTTTTCTCTTGCTTTCTGAACAGGCCTGGTTTGTACTTGGGGGGAGGAAACTGGACATAAAGCTGTACGTGTAAAGTTCAAGGAGCATTTAGGTGTTCTAGGGGTTGGCTCTAACATAATCCAGATGGTTGAGCTTCTTGCTCGTTTTTGCAACGTTTTTGCCTGGAGCTTTTTTTTTTTCTTTCCCCCCCAAGATTGTTTTCCCAAGTGACGAGATAACAGCAAAGAGCAAGGGGATGGACCTGGAATTAAGCCGGCTAAAGCCAGCGGTTGGGAGATCTTTGTTCTGTCTTGCCCACAAGCTTCCCAACAGACCTCGGTGGGGGCGGGGGCATGGATTTCAAGTCTTTATTTTCTTTTCCCCCTCTGTGAGTAAAGTGGAAATACAGCATTACTTAAAGGAGCAGCTAAATTCTTCTTAGTGTTGGTGTTGAATTGACATACCCTATAAAGCTCGTAAATAAACTCTGGGGTTACAGAAGTGTCCTGTGTGGGTATGTTGGCTCTTGATTTTTCTTGCAGTACGTTTGTTTGAAGTGAATTATCTGTTAAGTCCCAGGAAAGTGGCTCTTCATTTTACTCTTGGAATGTGACTTATTAGTGATATCCAGGGGGGTCAGCGGCATAAATAATGTTTGTTTCGAGGCTTGTTGGGTGCAAAGGGGGGTGTGTGTGTGCGTTCCACAGTGAAGAGAGCTGTTTTGTTTGGTGTGGCTAATCAGGAGTGAGGCTGGAATTGCTCATAGCTGTCATTCGGGTTTTGTTTCAAAGTCCAAGGACCTACTGGGAAAAACAAAAAGCTAATGAAAGCTGACTGTATTTCAGCCCAAACCCTGTGGAATCCAAAATGATGTCCTGACACTCTGTGTATTCTTATTCTCCTGCATTCCCATGGTTACTAAGGTAACAGCTTTTTAGAGGCTTTACATCTTCATTGTCAAGTATTTGCTACACTTATTGTTGCTGTTTGCAGATTAGGGCAATTTAAACAATGCCTTTTGAAATGGGGACCAAAAAATACAAAAAGAAATATAGTAGAAATAGATGTAATGAATCAATTACGCTCTCTTGTTCAAATTTTCAGTGCTACTTCTCAGAAGCTACACAGAAAATGTCACACTGGTTTAGTGTAGGGATTTAAGGCATGGAGAAATGCTTTTTTTTAAAGGCGTGTTCATTACAGGACTCCTTGAATACAGATGTGAAGGGTACCACATGTGACTTAGTGCCTTTTCCAACCAACAGAATTGTCGTGGAGAAACTTGTAAGCTGTGTTACTTTTGCATTACTGTGTCTGTGAAATCATACTTTAAAAACTAAGCAGCCAGGGAAAAATAGGAAAATACTTTTTCTAAAAAAAGTCTAACTACATGCAGAACTCTGTAGCCAAACATTATTTATTGATGCTTCTCTGTATCCATTTAGCTCAAGCAGAAATATGTTTGTTTGCATCTTCCCTGGAAAACTGGATTGCGGAGGAGGTAGTCAGGCTTGTAAATGCATCTCCAAGACCATGACTTTTAAATTGATTTAGCTCCTGCTGGCTTCTTGAAATTTTGTGCATTGCTGCACTGAGCATCTTCTGCATCTGTGGTTCTTAAAAAAAATTGGTGCAAATGTTAACTCTTGAAACTAGTGAGGACTTTATATCGTATGGATTTGTGGGTTGACTGTTAGGTGAGTAATTTTAAACTTCTTGGGTCATAGTTTTTTTCTGTAAAATACAGATAATGTCCAGATACGAGTTTGGAAGGAAAACTGTAGCTATCAATGGTTTTGATGCTGTATATATAATAGTACATGCTCAGATCATGGCAACTATATATGTGCTTTAATTAAAAAAACCATAGAATTCACTGCACTCATATGCAGCCAATTAGTGCTATGATTGTGTATTTATAACAGAGTTTGTAAAAAGGATGAAGTTTAAATCTTTGTTTCATTGGTGTTTTTCAGTATGGTTTCTTTTTTACCCCCTCTGCTCCCCTTGCCTTCTGAACGGTTTTTAGCTTTTTGCCTGGTGCAGTTTTACAGCATTTAAAGCATCAGAGTTTGTTAGCACCTTGCTGTAGAGCCGCTCGTGGCTGATGTTGCTAGAAAGATAGTGTGAAGAGTTGGAAGAGGCAGGGGAATCTCTAATGGTGTTGTTAAAGCTCTTCTTAGATAAAAAAAAAAAAATATTACTCCAGACATATTGAATCATTCACATTTCTGTTCTTTCTCATTGCTAGTAACTGAGTTTGTTGCATCTTTTCATTTAACAAACTGAGCTGCTTTTTGTATATTCATGTATGCAACCTGTGCTCATCTTTAATTCTGTAGCTATCAGTAGCATTTCTGACCTTGCATGAAAGCCCTTGTTTAAGTTCTGTTAAACCAAAATCTCCTTTCAAACTGTATGACCTATATGCCAGAATTTCAGAATAAGTAATCCTCCAAAGTAATTTTCTAGGAACAAGCAACCTTTTTCCTGTGACTGAAACAGTGTTTTTTCGTTTGCCGTCTCTTCTCCCTTTATAATAAAGCTGTGCCAGAGTAATCACCTTAAAAATTAGAGCTGCTGTGAGACTGAACATGTGAAGCGGGCTTGCCATCGAGTTTGGGATGCAGTTTGTTTTGTAGCTTTCCATGCTGCCATTGTGGCTGTTTTAATGCTGACCTTTGCTGCAGGGTCTGAAGGAGAACATAGGCAGCTGAAGTATGGTATGTAATGAGCCCTCTTTGCCTGGCAGAAATGAAATGCTTCTGGTTGAGAAGAATCCTACCAGACTGGCGAAGATAGAGGTGGTGTTCTCTCTGTGTGTCCTTGACATGAGGCTGTCACTGTACGCGCTGGAGCCCTTCATTGGGCAAACCCATGCGCTGGCACCAGCGGTGGGTGAGGTCCCTATGCTGCTGGGATAAATCACCACCACCGCCTGTGCTGTCTTCGTACAGGCAAGATTCTCACTCTGAAAGTATGTCCTTAAATTGCATTTTTTTTTATAAAGGTAGGTTACATAAAACAACATTCCTGCTGCTTACTTGTGCCTAAATATAGTTTCTTTGGAAGCACAAGCTGGAGAGGGCCTGTTGAGTGCCATTTTATTGCAGCTTTGCAGATGGTGCTGATGATGGTTTGTGCTTAGCTAGGCAAGAAGTAGTTACCCATGTTTGTTTACCCCCAATATCAACAAGAGGTAACTTTCTTGAGGTAGATGGGACTTAGGAGGCTACTGTGCAGATACTCTTAAGTACGGGGCAGATTACCCCAGAAAAAGGGAGGGGACAGATGGGTGGCTTCACCAGAAGGGTGAAGCTGAATGCAGGCTGAATTATTCCCTGCAACGAAGGACAGAAGGTGCTTTACACGCGCCTCTCACAAATTATCATTTTAAAGTGTTTGTAGGAAAGCCTTTAATTCGATTAGGTTATTTTCTGAATAGTTCTATGCTTGTTGTTGTTACATTGCTCTGGACAGAGGTGTGATTTGACATCAAAATGTGAACATTTAGTTTTATAATAAGCTGTTTATATAAGATTTATAAATCTTTCTGTAAATATAAAAAGCTGAATGAAGGAATGCATATGTATGTATGGAAATATTTATACTTCTGTGAGATTCCAGAAAGAATGGTCATCTTCCTTTCATCTCATTTGAAGGTAAGTACAGTGCACAAAAGAAATAAGGTATGCAACTCAAAAGTATTTTATGCTGTGCACTATGGAGTTAGAATAGTTAATTAAAAATTTAATCTTTTTTTCATTATGTTTTTTAAGCTTGTTTAAACCTCTTGTCACACTTGCAGGGCTTCTTTTATTTAAATTACCTGCAAGTTTTATAACAAGAGGGGAAAACCAAATTATTTATACCTTGTGAAGCTTTTGAGATCCTAAGCTACTAGTATTCAACATGTGGCAGTTGTAATCATACTAGGAGCGCTTGTAAGTTCCTTAGTTGGGGGGAAGTTACCGAAGTGTTAAGATTTTTAAGGACAGACTTGAATGCAGAAGGGTTCACAAGAAGTTGCTTTTTTTAAAAGACAGAAAATTCTTACTGCTGTCTTACAAACTTGTAATAATCATTGAAAGTTAATGTGGTAGGAGACTGTAGTAACCCCCCAGTAGAATTTTTCCATTTTGTAATAAGTACCTTCTTTCCCTGCTGGAGAAGGGATGAATGTTCACCCGTCTCCAGTGTACAGAGCCCCTCAGAGGACACCCAGAGGGGTGGTCTACCATAGGGAGTGGGCAGGGTGCCTGGGTGCTTTGTGTATGCACTGGCATTCCAAATACAATATAAAAGCATTTGTGTGGACCTCAAGGGATCCTTGCACTTTGCAAATGAAAATCAACCTTCCTCTGCTTCCTTTTTCTGTTCCCCCATCCAAAAAGCCGGAGCAAGTCTTAAGCAAAAATGGATTTTTTTTAATCACTTTTTTTCTTCAATTCTACCTCTTGGTTTTTTAAAGCAAGCTTTTTGTATTTAACAGTAGACTTAATTTACTTTTCTATTTCTGTTGTTTAACAGTAACTTTATGTTCTAATTAAACTGCATCACAATTGCTCACCAGGCAGAGGAAGTAAATGGAGAACTGTGGAACTGGAAGCCCAAAACTCTAATAGAACCAGAATTAGCAGCTGTTTCTTACTGAACCTCAGTGGGTACTTCAGGCTCATGGGGTTAGATCAACATGTCCAGGCAGATAATTGTTTTTTTCACATCTGGGAAATACAAGCTTAGCTGATGGTTTGTAGTAGCTGCCAAAAAAAATAATATAAAATGTCTAGTAACAGAATGAAACTAATCTTTATAAAATTGGTGAGTATAGAGAACCTGTGTTTAAGCAAGTAAGAGTAGGTAAACAGTGAGTGTGTGCAGTTTAAATTAGGCTGACAAAAGTACTGGTTTTATTTCTGGGAAAAAGAAGCAAATTTACGAATTAAATGCTTCTTGAAAATACGTAAAGTGAAGCTGAGCAGTTAGAACTCCTTATTCTTTACTCCATCGTCCTGGATGTTTATTGTTGTGTGTTAACCTGTTTTAATTTGTTCAAGGGAGCAAGTTGGTAGGTGAAAGGCAGAGGGGATCCCATGGCTGAGGCTGAACTGTGACCTCCCTGCAGCACATGGCACCTTGTCTGAGGGTGCCCACCACACTGCTGCTGCTGCCTTACCATGCTGGCAACAGGGAAGCCCCCAGGGCAGGCAGGGTCTTCTCTTGCTGCCCCTGCTCTTTTGTTCGGGATAGGGAGGTAGGTTTAGACTAAGGGTTTTGCTTGTTAGGCTGGATTCTGCCATGTACAGAAATGAAAGAGTCTGAGGAGATGTCATTAGTTTTTATGAAACGTATGCCACTTTCCTTTTTGGAGAAAACATAGTTGCCCAGAACCAGAACCTACAGGTTTACTTATGCTGTCAATGCAGGAGTGCTGCCTTGGGCCTTGTATGCAAATACTCTTGAAACACAGCATGAGAAAACATCCATTTATTATGTGGAAGTTACAGTCTGAATAAAAAAAATAAAAATAATAGAAACCCTATTTTGTTTCACATAAATTCACAACAAATCTTACATGCAGTCACGTGGCAGAGCTGTCCTTTATCTAGAAACCTGTGGCTTGTGTTTACAGCAAGTGACCTTGCCATCCTAACAAATAGAGCATTTAATCTCAACAAGAGACAAGGAGAATCACTATGTTAGAAAAGGCGAACGTTACATATGTGGTGAGCATCTTGTAATACATTGCAGGTACCAGATAAGCTTCAGCAAGACATATTTCATTAGGGCATGGAACACAGAGCATTTTGGAGGACATCCTCAAATTCTGAGGACAGAATTTTTCTGCTTCTCCGTGTTGTCCTGTTCTGCTCCCCAACCAGATCTCTCTCATGGTGCTTTAAAATGGTGCCAATATCTTCTGTTAAGGTTCTCATTGCCTGGTTTATAAGCAGTTACACACAGTAACTGGCTCTTCAGGCAGTCGCCTTTGGAATGAGAAAGGATCGTTATGCTGAAAATGGTGTTTAAATAACAAACAAACAAAAAGCTGCTTATTTCTGTTTGAAATGTTTCTTTGCTAAGCTTCAGCTTTTGATTTCATTCCGTATTAGATTGATGGGTTGGGTAATGCCCGCAAGTATTCCAGGCATGGGCTCTTGAAAGACACAATTTCCATTTCTGTTCATGACAGTTGCAATAAACCATATACCAGCGTATTTAATACAGAATCTAAGTGTGCTGGCTAAAGAATTAGTTCTGCTTTTCTTTCCATATAGGAATTACTTCACTAGCCCTTGTGGAATACTGCTTTTCTGTCAATTTTTTAGTTTCTGTTTTAAATGCCTTCTGAAACTCTTTTGTGATAATCTTAAGAAAGTAGTCTATCCAACGGAAAACCTTTCTTTTTGAAAATAAGTGTGTTGGGCAAACCGAAATATGTTAACATAATCATAAGAAACATGCTTTCACATGAGGTGTTAAGTACATGTTCTTCCCTTCAACACGCTGATCAATGATTAGATTGTAGGAGGTTCTACTGGGTGCTTCGTGTGTGTATATTTAGAAATGTATGTGTAGTGTTTCTGTATATATCTGTCTAGAGCTACCTAAGCAAGCGTGTCAACCTTGACTGAATTTGAGAACAGAATTTTACAACTTTGAGGTTTGATTGTTGTGGGGTTTTTTTGTTAAAAACAATGTGAGTTCTTTTAAATGGAAGATGTTTGAATGCCTTCATTTTTAAATGGCAGTCAGAGTATTTATTTCTTCTGTGCCTCGTTAGATCTTTCAACAGTAAGGTATTACCATTCAGTGGGGTGGCGCATATTTACCTCAGTAAGATCCAGGTGTAGTTGAGCACCAGAGAAAACAAGTTCAAATGCCAACTCTCTTCAATTGTGTTTCATTTTTTCTCTTTTTTTTTTTTACACATGGTTTGGCTGCTTAAAAAAAAATAACTTAAAACTTAAACTGCTAAGTAACCCCAAAGTTTGCATCCTTACACGTTGTGTGCATTTCTGTAGTTCTCTTAAAAGACTTTCAATACTGAAAGTATGGGCAAAACCAACAAGATGATTTAATTGCTGGAGTGTGTAGTGTGCTCCTGGTTCAAACAAGGGAATTACTTTTTTTCTTTGTGAGTAAAACCAACCTATGCTTTAGCAGATGTATAATTTCCAGAGAAACAGCACAGTATGAAACCTATATGGATTATAAATTTGCATAATCTGAGGAAGATATAAATTCTAGTAAGTTCCTGTTTGTGACTCTTCAAAAGAACTACTCACATGGAAAAGACTGTTCCCCTGAGCCATTAGGTAGCCTAGCAGTTTATTCCTGTTGACAAAGATGACTAATGAAGAGGCATAGACATCGCAGGATCAAGGTATAAACTTCATGCCTGGCATACTGGCAGTGCTTCAAAATGTCTTTTGTGAACAAACAAGATGTCTCTTGCAGCATAAATAAGTGTTGTCTCTTGCAGCCTCCATTGAACAGAGATGAAATTAAATGTAAGAATACTCTTTGGTTTTGATGAAGTGGTTTTCTCTAATGGGAGAGCAGAACATAGAAATGATTCAAGAACCATTTTGAGGCTGCACGATTTTATTCACTTTATATGTTCTCAAAGCAGCCTGTGCTGAACGCCATTTGCTATCAGAAACAGTGGTTCAATAATACGGGGGTTTCTCCTCAATAACGGTACATAAATGAGGGATTGACAATAAACAGTGCAAACCTGTTCTTTTGTTTATCATCCTTTTTCCCTCCTATAAACTGACCTCATGGAATTTCCACACACAGCCCTCGTAATGAGACAGTCTGGGGTCTGATAAGCTGGGGAGCAGCTTTCCTCTTCCCTGAACATGAGCAGACAGAGGCACAGGTTGCCCACGGTGGCTGTGCAGTATTCCTCCTTGGAGGTTTTCAAGGCTTGACTGGGCAAAGCCTTGAGCAGCCAGGTCTGCTTTCACAGCTGACCCTGGAGTTTGGAATAAAAATCTTCCGCTGTCCATCCCTACCTGAATTACTCTGTGATTCTAAGAATAAGCAACAGTTAAATCTGTTTGGCCTAATTAAATGTGAATCTTCCAACGTAAAACACAGGTTTCCATATGGATTCAACAAGAGCAAAATCCTGTTCCGTTATATTTGTCTTCATTGAATCAATTAGTGTATGTGTTTCTACTTGAGCCACTTGTAGTCTTGATTTGTCTATAAAATGTATATAATACAGCTGCATAGGAAATTGTGCTTGGAGGGTGTTGGTTCTGTTGCAGATCTGCAAGCAATGGTCTTGGTCTTGGATTAGAGACTTGAAATGACTCTGTCACCTGTGGAATGGAACAGCATTTCTGTGGCTTGTTAATGATCTTTGTAAACTGTTGATGTTATAGAAAAATTCTTGAAGAGGTGTCTATATTATTGACATGGCAGCTTGCAAGTCTGGGTGGAGAAACTGTAGGCTGTGCAGTAGGTCTAAAGTAAATTATTCATTGAATAATCTCTTCTTTGACATTCAGTGCCTTAATAGAAAAGTGATTATAACATGTCTCACTTATTCAGACTATCCCAACTGGATGTTCCTAATGATCATTGAATACGCAGTTTTTGTAATTTTTGCAGTAGCCTATGAATCTTTCTCATCATTAATTATATGGAGTGCTACAGCCCATGGTTAGGTGTAGATACTGTTGAAATACTCTTAAGGGAGAAAATTTGCTGGTTTTCAGCTCAGTAGTACCATAGTAGCGTGGAACAAAGGCCGAACAAGTACAAAAGATTGGTTGCAGCTAATTTTGGTTTATAGCAAGGGATAGAGTGGAAACCAGCAGGCCAAAGGGGTTGTCTTCCATCTGTGCTGAAGATGCAAAGTCATGCTATCTAAAGGAAAAGAAAGATGACATTGCCCTTTAGCCTGGGTTTAATGTAGGTCAGTTGGGTCACCAGATGACATGACTTTAATGGCCAAACTGCTTTTAACAATTGCCTTGGGCAGTGTTTAATTTCACTGATATTTGCCAGCCTTCAGGAGAAGAGAGAGGAAAAATCCACCTTATCTTCTGGTTTTCATGCGATGTGTGCTCTGCTGCTTCTGTGATCTTTTATGGCTGGTCAGTATAGAGCGACATGTGCCTATGTGATTATACACATATGAGAAGTGTCATTTATTTCCAGGTTGCTCACACACCATCAGACCAGTTTGGGGTTGTTTTTTTAACCTCATTTTTTTTTTTGCTGACGACCTCAGGGATTGAGCGGGCAGTTAAGTTATAGTCACATCATCATTGTAATTGCTTGTAATTTGCTCTTCATGAAAAAGAGTTAAAACTCTGTTACTTAATTCTTTATGTAGAGGTAGCTCTCTTCTGTATATCTATATATCTGTATTTATGTTTTGATGACTTAATCTTCTTCTGTACTGAAATTTCTTTAAAGAAACTGATTACCTAGTACACGTTTTCTAGTATGGGATAAAGACACTATATATTAAGTATAGTGTTGGTGTGCAATAACTTTCAGGCTGGGTTCACAAAAAGGTTTGTCAGCATTCTTGGGTTGTTCGACTACCATATGCAGAATTTGTAGTCAGCTTAAGTTGACCTATGATTTATTGTTGCTTTCACGTGCAGTATCTTCCTTCTCATTGCGAAGCACTGTAACAGAATTAATCACATGCCATAGTAACAGAAGAGGAAGGATAGAGCCGAATTCCAATTGTCCTTTTCTGTCCTTGTGAAGGACTGAAAATACTCTCTTTCAGAAATTCCTCAGTATACATCTTGGAAAGCGCATGCATGAGTGTCACTTCTGTACAGATGCTCTGAATGGACTGTTGCTCAGAAACAATATCTCCAGGTTGTAATGGGGAGTGCTATTAACATGCTAGTTTAATGGTCCGTAATGGTGGGGAGAGAAAAAGAAAAGCAAATGTTAAGACTCATTAGGGAGGAAAAAAAAGAGACCAAAGCAAAAAAAACCCCCACGTGATTCTGCCCTGTACCTATATCTTTAGTATATCTACATCTTGAAGGTCATGTGCGGTTTGTCGTCTCCCCTTTTCTCCAATAACAGATAGTAAAATTGGAAAAAATACAGAGAAAGCAGTAAGGGTGATCAAAGGTGTGGAACTACTATGTAAGGAGCAGCTGAGTTGGCTAGACTTCAGCCTGGGAGTAAGACAGCTGAGGTCCATAAAATACTGTGGGGCAGAAGGTGATAGCTGGTCATGTCTTCTGTAGAAAAAGGACTGAGGAGCATCAAATGAAATTAGCAGGGGCCGTGCTGAATGCAAACAAAAGGTGATAACTGCAAGTGTGAGGTCGGTTGTGGCACTCCTTTCTCAGGACGCAGGCATGCTGAAAGCTTAGGTGGTTTCTAAAGCAGCTGGATAAATTTATGGTTGCTGTTAAATGAGCCTTCAGCTGCAGATCAGTGGAGGCTGGAAGAGTATTTTGGATAATTACAATTACAGGAATGTCACGGGGTTTGTATTCTTTTCCGAGTATCTGCCATTGGCCACTGTGTGATGTAGGGAAGGAGGCTTGTGCTCTGACATGCCATGTCTGTTTTTAGGTTGTTCTGACCACCCCGTCGTTGTTTGATTGCGTGGGTCACTGGGTTGGATGAGGTGGGCTGACAAATGTGTTCCAGGTCTGTTAGTTGCTCGCAGTGCATTTTCTGCAGGCAGTGAGCCAGATGAAAGCAGCGTACAGTTTTCTTCTTCCCTGCACCATGTTGGTTTTGTAGGTAATTAAGTATTACAAGCGATTCCAGGAGTGCCAGAACTAAAGCAGCCTGGTTTCCTAAGGATTTTGATTTATTTGTTGATAAACCCTGGTTTAAAACGTTTTCTGTATTTAGGATGTGGTTAGGATTGGTCCCTCCAATGGTTTTGGTTTTTTTGCATTGGCTTTACCTGAAGCCAAGACACAGTCAAATGTCCTGCCCAACTGGCTAGGTTTCTTTGTGAATATTGAGGGGACAAAATATCTTTCAGACTTCTGTACTGCTGTCTAATTTTGATGGAATTGTGGGTTTAAAAGATGCTTGATGGAAAATGTGGTAACATGAGAGATTTCCCTTAGACACTAGGCAAAACCAAGTAGTACAAAACAAATACAAATAGTAAAAATAAACCAAAAAAAATCCTTCATTTTTTCCCAAAATAGTAATAATTTAGTCCAAAAAAGGACGTTGAATATTAAAAATAGATTTATTTTAATCTTTCTGAGGTTTTAAGTGTAATGCATGTTAGGTTCAATGCGCATGGCTGTGCGCAGGAACGGTGGGGTATGAGTGTGACATCCAATTTTTCTTACATTATTTAGTAACTGACACACATGCTGTGTTCTTGCTGGTTGTTAACAGCATGTGAATTATGAGGCCAAAGAGGTCTTCCTCATGACAATGGCTAATGTTTGTAAAAATGCAAAGGTCATGATCATGACTTCTTTTTTTAATGCCAACTGGGTACCGGTGACAATTACTGAACTCGACAGATCTTAAAGGGTCAGTTTATTGACTTACCTTCCCTGCTTTGTGAGCGGTGATGGAATCAGTGCAACCCTCTGACTTCTGGGCTGTGGACAGTTTTCCATCCTATTTCTGTGAAAAACAGGAACATCTGATTCACTAGCTTTATTTTTCTGTGAGGTACTACTGGATTAGCAACATTATTACTGTCTTTAAAAGAGAAAAGCAAATCAACATCTTAAAGTGCATTTGTGCTTTTGGGTTAACTTTGTTTTCTCCTAACCTGTAGTTTAAATTTCAGTGGAGCAAAAATCAGTCATTTTGTATACTTCCAGACCATATGTGTGAATGTTGACAGTAGCGTATTCTTGACAGAAACTTATTTTTATCAAATTTAAATAAAGATCTCTTGTGTTAAGCCTAGGCTGTACAAACTCTTCATTTGCCTTTGGCTGACAGTATGTGAATGTATGTTTTGGTTTTTATTCAAGCATAATGTGTCTGGAGGAAACAGCAGCTGCAGGAAGCATGGTCATGGGTTGCAGCTTCTCTCCCCCAGCTCAGGTGTTCAAAACTGCATGTCCATGAACTTAGAATTGATTCTGAACCAATTCCTCCATGGTACAGTGATCTCGCATCTGTGTGTGTGCTGGACAGGATGGGATTTTGGGAGTCTGCACTTTACTGTGTTTTAGCCACTGCTTACAAGGATTAAAAATTAGAAATGGAGAAGAGAAAGACGTTATTTGGTTCTTTGGAAACCATCATTTCCAATTACTGCACCAGGTGGTTTCTGGAGTAGTAAAATACTAGACTAATATTCTGAGAGAGGGAGTGCAGGTCACACACACATCAGGAAGCTGAGTCACAGCTGGAATGGATACAGCACTAGGCAATATCTTTTTTTTTAATAGCCTGAGAAGACAAGAGGCATTAGATGACCTAATCGTCTTCATCTGAAATTTTTGCTCTTGTGACTTTGTTTTCCTAGTTGTGGAGACTAAGTGTGGAGTCTGTCTTTCTGTTTTCTTTTATACAGGAAAGTTTAATCAGTGTAGAGGTGGTTCGTTTGAACCTTCCTGAATCTGCAGCCTTCTCATATGGGTATGGTAGGTAAGCTTAGTTTTTATCAACTGTCAAAACTGTTGGGTTTTGTGGTGGGTTTTTTTTACTAAAAAGATGAACTTTGAGAATCTTTCTCTTAAAAGAGACTGGAAATTACACAGTAGATGACTTTGTGTTTGGTAATAGCAAATTCGTATGAACTTTTCCTTAAGTTAAGGGAGTTGGTCTAAAGCCAGTTGTATCAGTGCAATAGCTGAGTGTAAGCGGGAAAGTTCTTGTTTGAGTCCTCTTGGGAGCTGGGGGGAATGGTAGCAAGATGAAGGTTAAAAGTCTTACCGAGGTTAAAATTGGTAATGAAAGAAGAGTGACTTCTGGAAACAAATGAGAGGAGACAGCAAACATTTTGGACAAAAATTTATTTTTTAAAAAGTACCTATAGGGGAAACTGGCAATGTAATCTGCTGAGATTTGCAAGTAGTTTCACACAATTTAGTGTTCCAGTGCTTTACCAGACTTCAGTCATTTGTGTGAAACTTGGGCTTGCTAAACAGCTGTTGCAGACTACACTGTCCTCTTGTTTCAGTCAAAGGAGTTGGCAGGTTTTGGCATCAGGCATACAGACGGAGCAATTGGTTTGTTTACAGAAGGGAAAATATTAGAAAAACATTGTTCTTGCCTTTTTTTTTTTTTTCTTTAACATCCTTGTGCTCTAATAACTTTGCTCTTGGCAGGAGTAGATTTAATCTTGAGTTTGCATCTCTGCTATCCCTTCAGAAGTCAGCCAAAGCTATCTGAGTTAAAAGCCAAAACTTCCAGTTTATTCATGCTCGGAAACTTGCTAGTGCTGTGCTGCTAAAATCTGGCCTCCCCTGGGACTCTTGTTACAGCCTGTGGCTGTACAACCTTTATACAAGCTGTCTGAAGGTCAGGCACTGAAACTGAGGAGATTTGTAGAGTTGGTTTTGTGTGTGTGTGTGTGGCTTTACTGGTTGGGTTTGGGCAATGCGCCGGTGGAAGCTGCTTGACTTAGGTGGTGAGGAAATGGAAATAGTCATGGGGGGGAGTAAATCTCTAGTGGGAAGTGTCCCTGCCCATGGCAGGGGGAGTGGAACTCGATGATCTTTAAGGTCCCTTCCAACCCAAATCATTCTATGAACAGGGAGGCTGAGGAAGATAGGGGAGCTTGGAGTGAAGGCTGCAGAAAAAAATGAGAAAGAGATTGGACTGGCCATACAAGAATCTGAGGGCTTGGAAAGTAAAGGGGAAACACATGCTAGAAGAAATCAAGATTGGCTTGTGGAGGAAGAAGGGTATGGAAATCAATAAAAACTGGAAATGAAGGAGTTGCTGAAGGCAAAGCTGGGAATGACACAGAATGTGTTGGGAAGAAACCTGCTGAGGTGAGAGGAAAAAAGATGTGATGAAATCAAGTGCTTCTGACAAATTTGGGTACAAACATGGGATTTGTTTTGTAAGGAGCCTTTGGATGATGGGAGAGAGCTGCTGGGACTGGGATAAAACTTAGGGCTGGGATAAGGGATCCTATGGGATGACTGGGACTGGCTAGTGAAAGGGACTGGATTGGAGTTGGGCAAACCAGTTGGGTGAGGAGGCAAGAGGGTTAGATGAGAATAATACGTTTCCACAGCAGTTCATCCATTGCAATGCCTAAAACTGAATAGAAAGGGGTTTTTTTAACCTTGTTGTTCTTCTGCTGTCAGTAGATCTTTTAAATCTTTAGATTGCCAGAGTCTAGCCTCATTGCTGGTGGTCTTCATGGAGCACCATGACTTGAGAGGAGGAACTCAAAAGATCTTTGCCACTTCCATTTGTGAAGCAGACATGGGAGAACTGAGCCTCACAGAGCTCTCACTGATCTGTAGGAATACTGGCAGTGCTGCTTGACTTTGGCTTGTCTTCACGAAAAGAAATCATCAACCAACCCCCTCTCTTGCCTCTGTCTGGGGCTTTAATATCCCTACCAGTACTCTAGTACTCTGTGATCACTGCTGTGGCTAGGACATTGGTGGGTTTGGCTTAGTGGTGTTAGGTCAGGCTGCTTCTGGGATAGAAGCAGGTCAGGGTCAGGAAAACCCAAGGTCAGAGACCAAAGAAGTAGAAATGCATTAATTTTGAGGGTAGGGTAGAGGTATGGATGCCAGGCCGTGATGTGGAACGTGGGAAGTGCTGGTGTGGCAGAAGCCCGTAGTCTGGGCTGAGGCAGAGGTGGGATTCAAACTCGGCACCAGAACACAGGAATGCTGGAAAAGGAGCCTGATGAAGTGGGATGGTTAGGAATGAGTCCCCCGATGTCAGAAAATAGGATCAGAGATTAAGGCTAGAAGTTGTAATCTAACACAAGGTTTTAGGAGAATTGGCAAGCTCCCAGAAAACCTTCTGTAAAGACATACCCACTGCTTGCTGTTTGTATGGATGAATTTGGGGCTGATGCCTAGTTGGCCAGCAGAGTGCGGGGATCCTTTCAGTCATGTGTAAAAAAAGGTTGAACCCAAGCATAGCTGTGCAACTGGAGATAACTGTTCGTGTTTTTTCCTAACATACTGCAGATGCTTAGGGCAGTGTGCTACAAATACTCTGTGGTGGTACCTTTGTGTTGTCCCAGGTATGACAGGTACACTGGCACAGAGGGAAGAAAAATGTTACACTGAAATAGCATTCTGAGCTCTGATTTCACAAAGTTTAATGAAGAAGATCCTGATAGCACTGTTAGGAGAGTAAAATAGGTTCTCTGGGAAACAGCTAAGGCCCTAAATTATTACAATTACACACTCAACTATTTCAGAAAATGGGAATTATTAACTTTTAATTGAGTAAAAGAAGAAAGTGTGTGTGTGAAAGCTGGACTGAAATACTAAAAAAAAAAGTAATCAGTGACCTTTAATCTAGGTGAAACCAGTCTCACTTCTGAAGGCAAACTAGCCCCTCACTTCCATGACTGTAATAACATTCATTTGATCCTGTCTGCTGGCAGCAGAAAGTAGCTTAATAATTAGTGTGGAATGGGCTCATCTGTGGGTGATGGCACGTAAGGTGATACCAGGTATCCCTGAGGGGAAAATTCATATCTAGGTATCTAGGCTGCCATATTTTTGCCACCACTAGCACAGGCAGTGGACCAGAGTCTTGGCTGGTAGATGCACCTGTGGCTCCAGTTCAGCTGTGGTGGAGTGAGAGTAGGATTTTGAATCTGGATTTCCATGGGACTTTGGCTTCAACAAATCAAGTGACCTGCGCTGTCTTGTGTAAGTTGGAAGCTCACGAAAAACTAAGCAAAAGTTTTCGAGCTGTGGCAAATTTTGCTGGAATCACTGAGTTGTTGGAGTTGGAAGGGACGTTCTAGAGATCATCTAGTCCAACTCCCCCACCAAAGCAGGATTGCCTATAGCACATTACTCAGGACTGTTGAGTCAGTGTTAATGTTCAGTGTTAATTTGTGGTGGGTGTATGGAAGGGGAGGAAGCGGAACAAAAGTGACTCAATGTTTCTTTAGACTGTCCTAATAAAAACACATCAGAGGATTCTCCCAGTGGTTTGCACTCTAGACCTTGGGTCACAGAAGATGCATGATCATTTTACTTGATTTAATTTGATTTTCCATCCCTTAACCTTGATTACTGTAATTGGGTGTTTGCTTGCCTGCTTTTTTTAATTTTGAGACACATACAAGGTGCTTTCCTACAACTTGTTTCACAAGACTAGATGACGTTTTGGTGTATGGACTTCAAAAATCTTCTGGGTTTAGGGTGAGACAACCTTAAAAATGTAATCTCTCGCTGGTATGTCAAATTGAATCTGAGAAGCATTTCTATGTTAAAATACAGTAAAAATTAATTGAAGGACTATTTGAAAATAAAACCATTTTTTCCCCTTTTTTCTCCTGCCTTCACCCAACCCCACTCCTAGCACCCCAGGAGTAGCCTGTTCATGTATAAAGCTTGATTGTTCTTTTAGGACTGGTATTTAGTCATTTACTTATATATGATGTTGGCAAGTTGTGAAGCGGTGCATCAAAAATGGCAAATTTTATTTATCCTTGTTCTGCCTGGTATGTTTGTCCTGCCTGGTTTTGGTGAAAAGAGCATGGAGTGTTGCACAGGATGGGATGGAGAAGGGAAACAAGGCTAAGGGGAAATACAGCTCTTCATAAAAAAACTTGCTGTTTCATTTTAAAGCTTGGTTTTTTTTGTTTCATGTTTTGTATAGCACAGGATTGTGATTATCTTTCACTTTTTTTGAGTGTTCGTCTGTTTCCTAGACTGTTGAAAAGTTTTCTAGGAAGCAGTCATAGGCAATGATAGCAAATTTTTTGGGCCTACACCCACGCCACAATATAAAAAGGTTCCATTTATTGTAAAATTTACTAAAATATTTGGCATTACTTAGGATAACTGCCAGTCCGTAAATTTCTTAAGTATGAAGCGGTGTAGTTGGTGGGGCTGTTACTTGTGTCCTCTCCCCTGCTTTGGTGTACTAATAACTCTGATTCTCTTGAAAATTTTCTTCCTTCCCCACCCAACAACTGCTTTATAGCTGACAAAAGTAAGCTGTTTCCTAACCTTATCCTCTACCTACGGAGGTCATAAAAATTGCTAATGCAAACGCTGTTGCCTTCTGTTGTGTGATTCTAATAGGAAACGGATCACTGCAATTTATGGGGTACTTACCCTTTTCGGTACATGATGAATGGCTCACTTCAAATGATGTTTCCTCATTGATTTCCTACAATTTGTTACCAGAAATGACAGAGCAGGAAGAACAGCATTTAAACATGAAGTTGATTTTGAAGATGACATCTTTTCACTGCAGTGTGAATTCATGGCAATATAGCGTTTGCTGTAGTAGAGGAGCAGAAGACGTGAAGTCAGTTCTTTAAATTGCTCTTCAGATTAGGTGTCTCTAATGCCACTTTTTTTTACACCGTATTAGTTTACTCTCCAATTCTTTGGTAGGGAAAGTGAGGGGCTTACTCTGTGTAGGGTTTTCATCACACTGGGGCTACTTGTTGCCATGTTCTTGAAACAAACACGTGATATTTATCTGTTGTTAGTCGCTTTGTCTATGCTGTCAAGTTTTTTTTGGTATTTACATTTCATTCACAGAAAAATCTATGCGCAAGGAAATTCTGTGTGATATTTAAGCAAGTGACTCTGAAATAATTGTATTTCTGTAGTGGTGTTTTATTTCACTACGTGGCAGTACGGGAAGAATTAGAAAAATCCCTCTCAACCTGCTCAGTTTCTCTGTGGTTGGGCTGGATTGACTACGAAATGGAAGTTGTCCCTTGAATTTCTGTAGTGTCCATACGGTCTCCTTCACTGCCTGTTGCTCTGGGACTCACTGGGCAAGACCACATATAAGCAAGGTCAATCAGGGGCAGATACAATCCTTCAAAATATAGTTGTTTTCAAATTGACTGGAGTAGAAAATGAAGACATTCCCTTGCCAAGTGGGATAGCTTGTTTCAATTTAAAAGGATTTTGCAGTTTTGCTGTTTATAAGACTGCCTTAAATTTCATTGACTTGACAGTTTTTGAGTACTTCAAATGGTTATAGCTTTGCAGGAAATAAAATTGTTTCATTTTCTTTAAATGTTAGTGTTAAAACTTGTTTGCATTCTTCATTTTCAGAGTCCAGTGTTAGCTAACCTGCTAGCAAAAATAAGACTCTGCAGGTTAGAAAAAAGCATGGAGTCTCCAAAGTCACTTTTATAGCTACTACTGCAATTAGGTTTACTTTTAAATGGGTATAAACTGGCTTTTTTTAAATAAAAAAAAAGCAACTATATGAATGCATTGAGATGAGGTGTACATATTCCAGAGAACTTGCAGTATTTTTTAACTTTCACTATGTAATGGCACAGCTGTCAATCATTTTCTTGCATTATTTAACTGCTTCTTGAGGTTTATGATTATAACTCGTCTCTTTTCTCTCTTGCTGTTATGTCCTTACAGATTTCTAGTTTCAAACCATGATGCAAACAATGCAAGTGAAGAATTGAGTCTGCAGACTTTCAAGTCTGTGCAGCTTCCATTTCTTTCTCTTTTTCTGAAGACGGTTTTGCGTAAATCTGAATGATCTATCAGGCTGCGTACAGATGACGAAGTAAATATTTCATGTTGTCTACTTCCACTGCTAAGCATTATAGAATTGGCCTTCAAATATATCTAGCATAAACATACTGGATGTCGAATGAAAAAGAGCAAATACTGTCATACCCCTCTGCTCATATTTGCTCTGAGATGGTCTTCATCTAAAACATAAAATCTTTCTAAATGAAAAAGCACTTTTCTGTAAAACCATCACTTCCAGCTGTCCTTTCCAAAATTAGTATTATGAAGCCTTCCGTGCTTAACTTTGCCTGCTTTCTCCCATCTCGCTGCAGTTACTTTCAAAAGTAGAATTCTGAGATTTGCGTGAGATGCCTCACACAAAATAACAACAAAAAAATAGTTACCAGCCTTGCAGAACACTAGATTATATGTTTAATTCAGGTACTGAGGTAAAAGTTGTCCTATAAGGGGTTTCCTCAATTCCCATAGTGTTCAAGCGGAGCTGCCATGGTTAGCAACTAATCTACGATCCTCTTGTAAGGGGATGTTAATTGGGTGGACGCTCTGAGTACTGGGTAATTGTGTGAAGAATATCGGCAGCTTTAGACCTGGGTAAAATTGGAACTCAACTTCGATACCTAGAAATATTATCTGACTTGTTAGAAGGCAAGGAATGAATTATATATTTTTACCTTGGGTATGTGTAAGGATATGGGTGGAGAAAGAGAAGGAAAAAATATAGTTGGTTTTCTCTACTGTACTTCATCTCCATGAAAAACAACCATAATTCATTTCAACGTATCTGCTTTTCTTTGTAACTTAGTGTTTGGTGTACATGCTTGAGTGGCAGAGAACAAAATGTACTTTTTGAAGATAAGAAATGTTCTAAATGTTCATGATGAGAACAGCATGCACTGAACAAGCACAAATTATTCAGACACTTCTTTAAGTTTCAGATGTTGAATTTAAGTGACTTAAAATTGGGCTAAAGTAATAATACAAAAATATACAGAACCTTTTTTTCTAAATCCAGCTTTTAGAATCTATGTTCTTATTGTACATCAAACAGCTGTTGATGTCTCTAAGTGACTGGCCCAAATCTGAGTTTAATATTATTTTGGGATGAACTGCTCCCAATCTTTGCTCTTCTAAACCAGCCTCATCTCTGACAATGGTAGAAACATCTGTCTTTAGTCTTGGTTTTTACTCTTGCTGGTGGCATGGCCTGCATTGAAAACTCTCAGGTCTAGAGACCCTAACATTCTGGTGCAGTTAAACAAGAGCATCTGAATACTGATGGTCACAGAGCTGTGATGGGGTGCCTCATTGTGTGTGTATGATGATGCCTCATTGCCCTCTACAGCTACCTGAAAGGAGGTTGTAGAGAGGTGGGTGTTGGCCTCTTCTCCCAAGGCAATAATGACAGGACCAGAGGAAATGGTCTAAAGTTGCGGCAGGGGAGGATTAAATTAGATATTAGGAAGAATTACTTTACTGAGAGAGTGGTCAGGCACTGGAATAGGCTGCCCAGGGAGGTGGTGGAGTCACCAATGTGTAGATGTGGCACTTCAGGGCATACTCTAGTGCCCAAGATTATTGGTTTGTGGGTGGGTGTGATGTGGTGGGGTGTTTTGTGTTTTATTGTTTTTGTGTTGTTTGGTTGTGGGGTTTTTTTTGTTTTGTTTTGTTTTTTTTTAAAGGTTAGACTCGATCTCAGAGGTCCCTTCCAACAATGGTGATTCTGTGATTCTGTTTGTGAGGCTGGAACAATGTTTTGAACAGTGCGTGTTGCTGGAAGATCTATCAGTCAGGAGATTTCAAAACAAGTCCAATTGGAATAAAACTTAGACCAAATTTTAATAAAGTGGCAATTGCTACATGAGCATTCAAACCTATTTCACTTGTTTCTTTACCTCTTTATGATCTGCTTCACATTGTTAATATGTGAACCTAAGAACTGATTACGAAAGATCTGATGTGGGTTCGTGAAGTATTTTAGTGGTATTACCCAATTCTTTCATTACCTTTGCAGTAACATTTGACAGAGCTTCATGGAACTGTAGACCTCAGTGAAAAACATCTACCTGAATTATTAAAATTATGTATGACTAAGAGTAGTGGAAGAATTCTTATGGAAGCTTTGGATATGATGGATCCTTTTCTTTATTCCAGTAATTTATAATAATAATCTTACATTGTGAATCAGTAGCTTGTAGAGAACTTTAAGAAACACTTGTATTTTTTTGCTGTTTGTCTATTAGAGGACAGATGAGAGAGAGTCTTGTTATTGAGAGGAATCATGTTTTCATCATCGATAATTCTACTGGGCAGAGTGTTTTGGGGGGGTATTTTTGTGGAGAGGGAAATTAAATAGGTGTTTTCACATGGCTGTGTTATCTCTAAATACCATTATACTTTACTATTGGTCATGGTTTAAAGTCTTACGTTGATACAGTCTAAACAAATTTGATTTTTTTTTTTGTTGAAGCTGAATGTTTGAAGAGGTTTCTGTTGTAAATGAGAACTGCTTATTGCTTTTTGCTTTGAGTTCCAAAAAAAGATTTTATTTAATTCACTCTGGCTGTGTACCACAGAAGAGTACTCCACTAGGCTTCCTTTTGCAGGTGCCAGGTTCTTCGTTGCCAGAAGGTGCAGCTGTGTCTGTCAGCAAAAAGTCAGAGGAACTGTGGTAGAGAGTGCTACCCTCCAGTTTGTTCCTTGCTACCTCGTGCTGTTAAATAAATATCAAATGAAACTGTTGCACGTACTGAGCTGTTATCTGTTTATCCTGTGCCTTGTGTTTTCTTTCTTTGTTGTTTTCTGCTATATCTGAAGCAAGTGTTAGTTGCCAGCTTTATTTTAGCCACTGTCTCAGTGTTTTTTTGTGGAAAGTCAAAACTTCTGACATCTAAGTGAGCTGGCAAAGAAGAAAAAAGTTGCACAATGTGTCATGAAACTTCATCACTGTCACTCACCTCCAGGACAGAACAGAAATACATGCTGTTTCCAAAAATGCGAACTAACAAGTGTTTGCATGTTTACTGTTTGCTCAAAGGCATGACTTATTTCTGCACATGAGAATTGTAATCAAAAACTCTACAAAATTCTCTGCTTGGATAAAGTTTGTAGCAGCTTCTTGTTCATCAGTGTAGTGATGGAAAGTCACTTCCTTTGCTCTAAGAAGGCAAACAATTTATAGTGTCTTACAAACAACTGACTGGTGAAACCCCTCAGAGGGTCAGTGAAGTGAAAACATCAGTCAAAATACTCTTTTTCAGTACTCTAAGAAGTCATCTAACTTCGGGTTGGAGCTTCTCTCCTGGAGTCAGCTTTCCCTTTAATGCTCTTCCAGAGACCAGTGTACCACCTATAGCTTCTGGTAAGCCTGCCTCTATCTGCTACTCAGCCATCAGGAGCGGAAGAAGCACTTGATGTGGTTAAAACTTGTCATGATATGTAAATGATGACTTACCTAAAACCTTAAGCAAGCCAAAGAGTAAAGAGTTAGTAAAGAGAGAAGCAAATTTTCTGTCTGTAGGTTTTTTCTTCACTGGAGTTACTTTGTTGCCCAGCTGCCCTTTGGTCTCCTCTTGCATAGAATCGTAGAATGGTTAGAGTTGGAAGGGACCTTAAAGATCATCTAGTTCCGACCCCCCTGCCATGGGCAGGAACACCTCCCACCAGACCAGGTTGCTCAAAGTCCCATTCAGCCTGGCCTTGAACACTTCCAGGGATGGGGCATCCACCTCTTCTCTGGGCAGCCTGTTCCACTGTCTCACCACCCTCACAGTAAACAACTTCTTGCTAATATCTAATCTGAATCTCCCTTCTTTCGGTTTAAACCATTACCCCTCATCACTCCACTCTCTGATGAAGAGTCCCTCCCCATCTCCCCTGTAGGCCCCCTTTAGGTACTGGAAGGCCATTATAAGGTCTCCCCGAGCCTTCTCTTCTCCAGGCTGAACAACCCCAGCTCTCTCAGCCTGTCCTCATAGGAGAGGTGCTCCAGCCCTCTGATCATTTTTGTGGCCTTCCTCTGGGCCCGTTCCAACAGGTCCATGTCCTTCCTGTGTTGAGGACTCCGGAGCTGGACACAGTACTCCAGTTGGGGTCTCACGAGAGTAAAGTAGAGGGGTAGAATCACCTCCCTTGACCTGCTGGCCACGCTTCTTTTGATGCAACCCAGGATGCGGTTGGCTTTCTGGGCTGCCAGTGCTCATTGCCAACTCATGTCGAGCTTCTCGCCCGCCGCGCGTGCTTTAGTATATGAAGACTCTTATCTCATGATGTTACAGGGAGATATTCTGTTTGGACCTGACCAGTTGTATAGCTGTTGGCGTGGCTTTCTGCTGGGCCTCATTACTTTGGCAGGTCCAAGCGGCAGCAGGGCACTGCCACAGTAGGTTACTCCTGTCTTGCTGGACTGTGCCTTGAAGACATCTCCAGGTGGTAGTGGCTGTCATTCATTCTGCACTCTGTCATGGCAGCACTCATGCCGTACCTAAATGCTTCTGCTGATTAAAAATGCTTGTGCTGTGCCTTGGATGAGCTTCTACTAAGGAAGCCTGATGTAAACTGGGATCACGGGCATGAAGATGCTTTCCAGCAGAATGATCAGATTAGCAAGTAATATTCTACTCACTGTGGAATACTTTTCTATCAGTCCCAGAGATGAACTATTCCGCATACATCCCTAACATGGCCCTGGAATTATTCTCGTATCAAATATCTTCTTTCCGAAGAGATTCATCATTTCTCACAAAGAACACCTTGCACCCAAGCGGTGCTAGCTGATGACTAAGTGCCCAAGAGGTACTTAGTGTGGAGAGGAAAATGTTTTGTACTCACTGTTGTGACAATAGTTGCCAGCAAAAAACCACCCACAGTTCTGTGCTCCATGAATTTGCTCTGAATGAACGTGCATATACAACAGTCTTCTGTTTGACACATACAGGGGAAACCACCAGTAACAAATGTACAGCCTTCTTTTAAAGTAGCAGTTCAGTGTAAGGAATTTAATGTGCTGATCCATCCTACCATCAAACAGAAAAAGCATGAACGTGGTATTTCTCAAGATGTCTCTTCTGCAGTGCAGTGCACAGGTACCCAAGCTTGACTGTTTAGAGAGAGGTTGGACTTCTTAAGACACTGACCCAAGATAACAAGAAGCTCCATGTGAGCTATCCATTCCCTTGCGCTCACTGCTGGGGGGCTCTTTCTGGTTCTCAAGCTGCCTCCTGCTTCCAGATATCTTTGCTCTGCATGCGCTGGGAAGATACAGCCCAGTTTGGGCTGTAGGTCAGCTGCGTGCTGTGTTAACAACAGAAACACTCTCAAAGGCACCTCTTATCTTTGCACAAGCTCTTGCAGGTCCCAGTGCTCTCCCGTTCTACCACTGGCGGGGAACTACTTCTTTGCTTCCAGGCAGATAATGAAAATTCAGCAGTCAGATACTGAAATTGTCATGTTTGTTGCTAAACTTCACCTCTGGCAGGCAGACCTCTAGTTTGCTTTTGGTCTTTGCAGATAGGAAGGGGAATGCGGACCTGTCAGGTGAATAGTGCTAGTGGTTCTTGCATAGCTGAAGGCTCATTGAAAATAATTCTTTGCAGTCCTCCAGTGATCTTTAATGCACTTGTCCAGTTCCTGTGGTCCAGTAATACTCTATATTGTGGCAGTAAACACTTGATAAATTCTTGCCACTGGCTTGACAGAGAGGGAGTGCTCAGCTGAGGAATGGAGAGCTTTTATGGACAGAGAGCTCTGGGGACCTCACCTTTGGCTGGCCTGGGTATTTGCAAGGTTACAGCTTACCATTTATTGATTTACTTTCCTGCTTTTTATTTTGCCTTTTTTTTTTTTTTTTGGTTCCGTAGTTTTGACTCAGCATTCCTAGTCGTAAGAAAATGTCATGCCAACAGTGTGGGACTGCAATGCAGAAAAAAAAGAGCCATTATTTCTGACAGCAAACAAAGTGGCTTGGGTATGAAGGCAGGCACCTTTTTTCATAGCCCGTACTGGGGGAGAGGGGAAGGAAGAAGGGGGCCAGTCTTGCATATATTTTTGTATCCCTTAAACCAAGATCTGCATTGGGGTGCTTGATATCCGGATAAGAGAATAACCTCAAATCTTGCACCCTGAGGTTCCGATATTCCTTCTATTTCCCATATCCTTGTGTTACACAGCTCATGTTCACTTTTCCTCTGGACTCCAATTGCCCAGCCCTGTTGTCCTGTGTCTTGTCAACCCCAATCTAATCCCTCCCAGTTTAGAAAATCCCCTTTCCTCTTTAGCAACATGCAGCAGACCCCCCCTTGCTTCCCCTACTTACGCCTCTTTTGCCTCCCAGCCAGCACCCTCTCTGCCTTTCGCCACAGATCTTTGTGTATGGATGGCTGGTTGACCCGTGCCAGTGTTCACCATCTCTGCCCCATGCTGGATGTTGGCACAAGTACCAAGAGTTCCTCTGCCGATTCCTGCAGCCAGCTTGGGAAACTACATGAGGACAGGTAGGAAACTGCAGGTGGCTGTTCCTATTGCTGCCTTAACATCTGCAAGCATAAAATGCTAGTAAAGAGACAGGGAGATCGTTCCCCAGGTTGTGGCCTACAGTCTTCTTTGCAGAAAGAACATGAGTTTTTTCACTCTTGCCCTGACACAAACAATATTTAAGTTCCCAACCAGGTTGGAGCAGTCTGTATCCCTTGACATTTCATGCAATTTGTGGAAAGAACACGGTGTTCACTTTTTGAACGGCTAATTTTATTGAATTGATTTAATACATCATAGAGATAAATACTGCTATATTTTCTGGTGTAACTGAATGAAAGAAGAGTGCTTGGAGAACTGGTTGGGGCCCCGTAGCATGCACAGTTTTTTTGATGGAGAGGTAAGTCCTGAGTGAAACAGTCAAGGTCAGAGTAGCGTAGATAAACCCAGGGGTTACTGAGCTCCTGTGACTTGGATGAAGCTGCCTTTCTTGGCAACCTCTGTAAGAGAATACACAGACTCTTGCGCGCTTTTGCTTCGGTTGTTACATCGGTGAGACAGAGGTCTGTACAGATTGTGACCTGATTTGTATTTGAAATAGGTCACCAAGAACTGAGTCAGACTTGTCCTGGCTGGGAACAGTTCCCAGAGTGCCATGCCCTGGTCCTCTCTGACCTGGACTGGTTTCCTCCATGACCAGCCGTTATCAAACAATCAGAGCTTTAAAAGGAGTGATTAACACAATTTCCTCTCTCTCTGAGTGCAAAAAAGAATTAAGTGGACATAGAATTATGCTCAAATCTTTTTCTTACCTTTTTTTGAGAAGGTGAGGGAGATGAGTGGAAAGGAACTACAAGTTACATATAATGTCTAGGTAATAAAAACATGTGTCTATATATGAGAAGACAGTATCTTGCATATTAAATGCCTGTTTTTGAAAAGTGTGCAGAATCTTCTTGTTTACATCAGGACATCTATTCTGGGTTACACCAAATCCTCAAAGTATCCTCAAAGATATATTACCAGAGTGGAGTTTGGTTTGTAGTAGGTAGTATCCTTTTAGAAGGTGTTTTGTAATGTTTTCCCCCTTAAAAACTGAAATTCCTCACAATCTTAACAAGCATATATGTTAGAACTTGGGAGGGGTAGGGTAAGAGGAGGAAATCACAACTGCATTATAAGAAAAAATGATCTTATTTTGATAAATTAGGAATACCTATGAGGCCCATGATTGTGAGAGAAGGAAAGGAGACCTGGACGTACAGTCCTGCTCACAAGGGACAGTGAAATTGGCAGCGACCGTAATTCAGTTCAGACAGTGTAATATGTGCAAAACTTTTTCCTTTAAAATTTCTCCTCTTTCAGTGCACAGTAATACTGACTGTCTCTACAATTTGTCTGGATTTTAAATCAGATCAGCGTAATTAGCTAACTTTACTTATTAGCTTGAGCTGACTCTAGTGCTACAATGGTTGAATTGGTTGCCATTATATTTGTTTAACTGCTGTAAAGTAAGTTTCTAACAATAGGTTCCTACACTTAAATAGCCCTGTCGAGCAGTGGTGCCCTATCAATCAGTCAGACCTTTCCCTCCTGCTGTCTGCTCTGATGGACAGTTCTGCTGATGGGGGGACTCTGGAAGAAGAGATCAGGAAGAAGGGATGATGGATAAAGACCATCTCCTGTCTTGGGAGGAAATCAGAAAAATCCTTTCTTTGACTATCAACAAGCTGCTTTGTCAAGGTGTCAGAAGATTAATTATGCTCATGCAAGAGGCAAGAGCAACTGTTTCCCCCCTGGTTTTGGTGTAATGGGGTGGCATTCTTCTGAACTGTGGCAGAGAATTGCAAAGAAAGAGGCTTAAGAGATTTCAGTCCCCTAACATCACTGTCCCATAAGCATTTGTAAAGCTCTTAGGCATACATCCACGATACTGTGAAGTTCTGCCAGTAATTGATTAATCAAAGTGTTTGCTTCAAGTGCAGTATGGACTTGATCTCATGAACCATTTGGTGCCAACTGCTGTTAAAGTCTGTCAACGTTACGGGTAGTTAGGTTATATAAAGATCAAGCTTTCAGTGAAGAGATGCAGAAAACCTTTCCATAGTATAACCATGAACGTGAAAACATGTAACTATTTGCTAGTTTTTGAAATTTATAAGTCAGTAAAAGGGAGAATATCCAGTAGGTGGTCATGGAGTATTTTTTATTGGAGATGAGCAGCTCTGCTTAATATTTTGTTTTATCTATTGTCTTTTTGTACATTTTTGAATAAAGTTAAGTGTAAAGTATAATTTAAAAAATTTAATGATCTTACATTTTTAATTAATCATTTGGGGAATATATAAAATGTGCTAACTTGAATTCTGAACAGAATAGGTTTAGGTAAAAAGAAGTAGTGTTTCTGGTTTTAAAAAAAAATATCAGAGACGAAGAAAAACAGTGCTTAAAATACAAGGCTATTTAGACTGTCACTTGGTATATAAAGTAAGTCTCTTCAAAAGCTCTTTAAATCTTGCACAAACTGTGTCAGTAAAAGGACTCCTTCCATTTTGCCTGATCTGTGACTTAGTCCGGTGCTCAGACGGAGGACAGCATTTTTGGTAGTCTATTGATTTGATATATTTTGGTTTTTTTCTTGAAAGGGTGAGGTCTTGAATTAATAAAAGGAAATTGGAGAGTTCAAGAGCCACACAGCTTTTTAAGTTTAGTTTCTTTGGAGTAGTTTTTCTGGTTTTAATGTTTGCAATGCTAAACTATGAACAATTGAACTCTAATATGCTATAGTTGAAATTGTAACAAACCCAAACATTTTAAACATGGATGTGCCTGACCTTGAAATGCTGCTGATAAAAGCTAATGCTGTTAAATTGCATGCCAAATTAACCCTCATTTCCAAATGCTTTGTGTGTGCGTTTCCTGTAGGATAGGCTTTGATCCTACCAAGCAACACTTCTTTTACAATCAGTTATTTTTTAATGAAGGAAAATCAATGAACCAGTTTCAATGCCTGGTTTCAGTGGTAGCGTAATGAAATGTTTTCTTTGCATCCTTCTGCGCTGTGTTTTGTCTGCTATATGGAATGCCAGACACGATACAGTGTTTTGGCATAGAGGTAATACTGATTTTCAGCTTAAAACTTTTTTTTCCACATATGTAAACCTTATCAAGGATTACAAGTTCATGTGGGAAAGACACATGAAACTGCATAATGGACTGGACAAGGGGTAACTTTCTGAAGCAGTTGGGTTTTTTTAAAGTCTTAGCATCAGTAAAGCTGAGTTTTAATCTAAATCAAGAGAAAAAATGTTGCTTGCCTCAACTGCTTTTTTCTTGAAGCATCCAGTTTCATGTTATTTTAGCAGTTAACCATTTTGGAACACACTTGATTCTGTTTTAGTTTTCAATTCAGAAGTTATGTTGCAGGAGCATCTGCCTGCACAATGTGTGGGGTTTTCATTTGCATCTTTTGAGAAATAAGGACTTTGTATGGGATTTAATGGGATATAATCATGTGCCTTTCTGGGCTGGTGGACCTGTGTAACTCTGGTGGTGTAAACTCCCACAGAAATCAGACAACAGATAGGATCAGAAACCGCTCATATACAGGTACCGGCTTTTGCTTGTTCTTGTCTGCTGAGGACCTCGAGTGTTTTCATTTTAAAATGAAAGTGCATCTTTTTATCCTCTGACAAATGAACCACCGTCTGCATAAATTCATTTGAAGGGGACATTATCTTCCTGTGTGAACTTTGGTGGGAAGTGCTTGCAGGCCATAAAGCCGATCATCAGTCTCCCTGGATTGGAGCTGAAATCTCGGCCTGTCTCCCTGACATTTCCGCCGGGATGTTTCACTCCCGTGTCCCTTCTCTGTCACCCGGACCTGTCCCTGCGCTCACCCACTGGCCAGGGCTGTGTCTTACGGGTCCTCCCTGGTGAACGTCTCTGACCTGGTGGTGGATTTGCTCTTTCATTCGGAGAGGGAAACCTCCCATCTTTGCCACATCAAGACCATGTTTGCAGGCCTGGGCAAACATAGGCTTGTGCCTGCTCTGTGTGGAAAATTGTTTTCTGAGCCTGTCCTCTCGATTGTTTTACCTTTTTTCTTGCATTCCTCTGCCAGGGTTTTCTTGTCTTTATAGCATGGGACCTAAGCTCTTTATCTTCTCTTTCAAGGCCCTGAAATCCCTGAGGGTTTTTTTCTCTCCATCATCTGCCCCTTGTCTCTCCTTGTTATTGAGAGATGTCAGCCAGGGACCCATTCAGCCCTGCTGTGCCTAATGGGGCAGACTCATCCGACCTTGATCTGGGTGAGCTCCAGTGGGTCCCACCTCACTCGCAAGGTCTCTTGTGTGGTGCTTTCACATCTGCTGAGGCATTTTGGCTCCAGGGGTGGGTGAGCCTTCCCTCAGCGAGAGGCGTCTGGTGGCTCTGCAGGCACCAGCTCTGCTCTGGTGGTCTCTGGGGTTTTCTTTTCCACCCTGGCTGAGGCCTGGCCTTGCTGCTTTCAGGCAGAGCCGCTTAAATGTCTCTGCTCTGTGATCCTGCTCTCTGGAGCTGAATTTTTCTGTTATCCAGTGTATTCCAGTGCCCACTCCTCTGGGTACGGAGGTGGGGGTTGACTATGTTCCCTCGTGCATCGAGTTGTCCCACGTGGATGCTTTGGAAAGGAGCCAACCTGCAGGTCAGGGCAGCATCTTTCCTAATGTGTATACTGCCAGCTCCAAAGTAGTACAAGGCGTTAAAAAAGTGCATTGTGCTTTACATACATACTTTAGTAGAAGACAGGTTGAGAGAGTTGGGGTTCTTCAGCCTGATGGAAAGTAGGCTCCAGGGGGACCTTATAGCAGTCTTCCAGTACCTAAAGGGGGGCCTGTAGGAGAGATTGTGATGGCCTCTTTATCAGGGAGTGGAGCAATAGGATGAGGGGTAATGGCTTCAAACTGGAAGAGGGTAGATCCAGATTAGATATCAGGAAGAAATTTTTCACTATGAGAGTGAAACAGGTTGCCCAGAGAAAGTTGTGGGTGCCCCGTCCCTGGAAGTGTTCAAGGCCAGGCTGGATGGGGCTTTGAGCAACCTGGTCTGGTGGGAGGTGTCCCTGCCCATGGCAGGGGGGTTGGAACTCAATGATCTTTAAGGTCCCTTCCAACCCAAACCATTCTATGATTCCATGATTTTAGAGCCTCGGGTGTGTGAAGACTTGGGAGTGAGCGAGTTCAGAGTGAGAAGACTCTGGATTTTCCAAAGACACTTGTTTGTTTCTATGCATGTGAGGTTTTTAAGGCAGAGTCCTCTTTCCACTCTAAATACGAGAATTAACGTTTCTTCAGCAGAGTAAACCTCGAGTCCCTGTAATTCCTTCATGCAGGCCCGTATCACTATTGGCAGAGGTGAGGTTTCTTGGTTGTGCATGACGGTGAGTGGAAGTGAGGGGAGGCCTTCCCGCCGGAGCAGCAGCAGATGCGGCTCGTGGGCGAGCAGATTGATCATGGCAGTGCTGAAGTGCTGGTTGGGAGGGACGTCTGGAGGTCTAGTCCAATTCCCACTCTTAACAAGACTGTTGCCAGCATTTGTGTTAAAAGTCATCGTTAGAGGATGAAGAAAAAGGCAGTGGGGTATAACCAAAGACACTTAGTGTATTATAACTGAGGGAACCTTAGGAAATGCTGATAGCAAGAGAAAGGTTTGTTGTTGCCACTTTTTAGCAGTGTTTCTCTGAGAATTTAAGGGGAAATGAATTCTGCTGAAGTGACCTTTTTTCACCTCTATACTGGCTTTGAAAAGCCTGTGCTCCCTGAGCCATCCACACAAACACTTACCCAAATAATGAAAAATCCAAGTGCACATGCTCCAAGGGATAGTTAAGCATCACTAAAAAAAAATTCTCATCACTGCTATTATGTTAGAGGGCAGCAGTTCCTAAGGCAAATTGATTTTTTTTTTCTTTTTTTTTTTTTTTCCATTTTAATAACTTCAAAATGCTCTCAATCAATCCGGAAGGAAGACATGATAACTCCTAAATAACTAACTAGAAGTTTTTTGAAGCCAGGAACATCCTTTTGCATACCTTTTCCTGTGACTAAGGATTTTGTTGAAACTTAAAAATAATATTTAGGAGGAGATAAATCTTGCTAAGTCCTGTGCTTTTCTGTAGAAATACAGGGTAATTGAAGATGGTGTTTTTTCATTTTAAAATTGGGTGTACAACAGATAAAATGTAAGCTTCAAAAGAGGCTGTTCTGGAAAGGAAGTGAACTTGAGAAAAATAGGCAACTTAACATGAATTTTTTTAGCCTTCCTTTTAGCACAAAGCGTTCTTGTTACACTTGCTGACCCAGTTGTTTCACTGTTATTTTAAAGTGTACTTATTTTCTCTTTGAGGTGTTTTTTTCTTTTCTTTCTCTATTCTTGGAGAAAGAGTAATATGCGACACTTGCCTGATATCTGACATTAGATCAAACAGTCACATCACTGCCTTCCTAAATGAGACTGTTTTTGTGTAATACTATTTATTATGGTTTTTGAAAAAGGACAACCAGTATTTTTCTGTTTTGGCAGATGAATGGCTGTGAATGGTACCTTGCAATAAAATCAGCATTTCGGCGCTGTCCCTGTTGGGTCTTTTTTATTTTCAGGGGAGGAATCCCTGGTCACTGGGTTGTTTTCTGTGCAAACACTGGGAGAATGCTGGGACCAACAAGGTTGAGCTGACCTTACATCCTGGCCTGTTCCCTGCCACTGACTGTCATGTTTCAAAGGTTAAACTAACTGTGGATGAAATGTAATCAGTAGTGCGCTGGATCCTTTCCAGATCACACTGGAGGAGTGCAATAGCCAGCATTGTTAGCTTTGGGAGAGCAAGAGACAGAGGTCATTACCTGTGTGCGTCTGAGCATGAGGAACCAACTGCCTTTCCTGCTACCTCCCACGTATGTTTATTTAAAACTTATCAGAATTGTTACCCTGCTGGCCCCTACTTTTCAAAACAAAACAAAACAAAAAGGCTGTTTATTCTTTATACACTGTAATTTTCATCCTTCTGTTGATTTCTCGGAGTTTTGAGAGCTCTCAAACCCTATCATTAGACGAGATCTGGATCGATACTTGGGGAAGCAGAAAAGGCTGGAAAAAAAAGAGTTGCTGCTTTTTTAGATGACACTCAAAAATAGGCCAGGGTAAACCAGACAATACTCTTAAGACAGTGACATACTGCACCAGCAGAGACAAGATAGTTTTGGTAAAGTTTCCTAGCTTTGCTAGTGGGTAGCTAGGAAAAGAGCTGGTACAGTAGGAAGCTGGCGAGGGACAGAGAGCAAGCGTGGGAGGAGGAGGTGGAACAGAAGCACTGGTGTGAAGATAGCATCTCTGAGAATTGATTTCCTGTTTCTATCCATACTCAACCACTCATTTTCTCCAACTCCATCTCTCATTTGTGCAGTACTTTCAGTCCTCTGCATGCAGATCTGTAGCAGGAGCCTGTTCCCAGCATCAGATAAAGAGGCTTTTTGGAAAGCACCAGAAGCGTGTAGCATATGGTGGGGAAGTACTGCTTATTGTCACATTTGGGATTTCAAGGGTGACAGGCGGTGAAGGCAGTATTTTTTCTGCCTATTTAGCTTTTACACAGCCCGTCCTCTGAAACTGCCTGTACAATGAGAATAGACTTGAGTGGGAAACAAAAAATTGTCTTCCTTTTGACTTCTGTGGAAAGGTTCCTACTCCATCAAAGTGTGTTGTTTTCTTTGTAGACCAGTGTATGGTTATGGCCTTGAAAACCAATACATTTAGCAGCAATGGAGACTCTGCCCTGGAAAGAGGAGGGGGACAGATGGGGGACTTCCATTTCAGAGCAAGTCAGACTTAATTGACCTGTAGAGAGGATTAGATTATTTTAATATATGTCTTTGTATACACACCTGCTTGTTATGATATAATTAACAGCTGGGGATATGAATGCCTTTTCTTTTCCAGGATCTTTCTCTATGAGTTTTTCATTTTATGCATTTTGTGGTGGTTTCTAAAGAAGCTCTGATAAGAAGTTTCAGAGATCTGTATCAGTTTATAGGAAGGTCAGCTCTGTCCTGAGGAGCTCAGTGTAAGTTGGTTATGATGTTGGGAGAAGAAAATGCTGTTATCCTCCTTAGCCCACCTTTACTAGACTCTCTCAGGATCTGAGTACAAGCAGAGTGAGCTCCTTATCAGTGTTTCCATCTGTTGCCCCCCTCCTGTACTTCAGCAGTAGAATGATCTTAGCCTTAATCCTGAGTGTTCATGAGATCTCCTTTCTACTTCAGCGTTATGTGACAGAACACAAGGTTTTCTCTTTCTATTTACTTTTTTTACAAAATTCTTATTTTTGAAAGGCCTTTTCTTTCCTTGACCAATATTTTTTTGTTTCTCTGCATACCAGAGCACTGGAGATGTGGAAGAACTGAGGAAAAGCATTAGTGACTGTCTTATACTTGTGACCCCTGAGTAGTGTTCTTTCCCAGTCCTGTCTTTCACCTGCCACATTGTCTACACTAGGTTTCTTTTTAATTGTTCAAAGAGCAGCTTGGTTTCCCCACCAACCTTAAAGTAAAACGCTTCAATATCCACTTTCATAAATGCTCCTGGACTTTTAGCATGCCAAGTGGTGTCAGGATTGAGCATAATTTCTGTATGAATGGTTTCTACTCTAGTGTCCAGTACTTGTGGCCTAAAATTTTGCTCAAGTATATCACTTCAGGCATTGTGGAAGTCTTTATTTGGAGTGCTTTTCAACAAAAGAGGTTTTAATGTGAGAGAGGATGCAGACCCAAGCTGCAGTCATAGAGGATGCAGATCAGCATGAGTAGTGACGATGCCTTGGTCTGTCTGTGGTTTTCCTATCAGGTCTATAAGGTGTATGAGGCAGTCTCTATTCCAGGGACCTTCTGCTGTCTCTGCTGAGTGACTTCGGGAACAGGAAACCAATTTCCTCCACCTCTCAGGTGTTCAGTCAGCTGCCCAGAACTGAGTCCGTGGCAATCCTAGCGGAGGGAGGACTAGTGAGTCAGGTGCTTGCCCCTATGTAAAAATAACTAGAATTCCTCAAAGTGATAAAGGCTTTTAACATTAGCATTTTTACAAAGGTCTGGCCAGACTGTGTCTTTCTGCACAAACATCAGCGGTTAGGCAGCAAGTCCTGACAGAGTTTCTGTTTTGCTGGAATATCTTAGTGATGAGGGAACCCAGGGCAACACAACTTGAAATAGCCTTGCTTGGAAAAGCCCTTTGTAACTAAAATATGGGGTCTGCTTGAGTTAAATATTTGAAGATTTTTTAATATTCTGAACTGATCAGCTTGCCCTTTTGTTTAGAGTGCTCTGACATTTTTATTAGAAAGATGCTATGAGAAATTGCTAATGGTAATATACTGTCTGTGACTACCAACCAAAGACCGTGTTGTTTTCTCTCTGCAGTATAAAGGCCAACTGTATTGAAGTGGATCATTTTATGTGATTACTAGCTGCATTCATATTCAGACTGGCTGATAGCTATAAATACAAACACTTGTGTTTCTCTGAATGGTGATAGGCTGAATCTCTGAACTTCAATTTATTTTTCCTTCTCCTCAGTATAAGGGTTCAAGATGAGCCCAATTGTATGACAGCATCTCGTGCTTCTCCTCCATGTAGATTTACATAGCACACACGTGTGCACATTATGGCCACTGCCTTTTTCCTTCTGTGAATTTATGAAGCCCTGTTTATGCCCGAGTGCTATTTTGGATAAGAAGATATATTTAAAGGCAGAATAACAGAGTAGTGCCTTTTACTCTTTTCAGTCTTCTGTCCATCTATCTTCTTTGCTTGGAACCAGGGGAAAACCTGATGTGCATGTTATCTCCTGTCTACCACTGGGTTTGTCCTGATGTCAGTATGTTGGTATAGGATGCCCTCATGGGATGTCCATATTGTATAACTAGATGTCTGCATTATGTCTTTCCCCTTTCAGATATCTTTAATGGCTTTCTATTTTTGCAAAGTCACTAAGTAGCAGAGGGTGTTTGCGGAACATTTTATGGCAGGTCTTTCATTGATAGCAAGGTCTCCACATCGATGCATACCATGTGTTTGTACATGGACACAGCCATAGGTTGGGCTTTATGCTGTTCCTTTTAGATTCTGCTGAGCTATTTTTCTGGGTATGATTTCTCTGCGCTTGTCACTTAGAAGCATCAATTAGCTGTGGCTGCATTTCCTTGTGAAATCCCATCCCTGCTGAAGTTAACAGGTCTAGTTGCTGTATGTGTGCAAAAAACTGGGTAAGAAATTTCATTGTGTTAAAGGAAGGCCTGATTCCTCATCCTATGTCAGGTTTCTGTCCTTCACCTTAGCGAGGGGAGACGTGCAGAGCACAGCTAGCAAGCTGAAAAGTTCTCTGTGTGCCACCATGTTCCTCAGAAATTTCTTCTAGCTCATGGGTACTTTATAGCAGGGCAGTTTACTGTTTCGTGAAGAAAAAAGACCTGTTTGGGCTTTGAGTATGTAAAATTCTTTATTGTGTAAGAGAGAATTGTGGCAAATTTTCCAGTTTTAGCCCAGAAAGTTTAGACTTCCGTCTCTCTAGTGCCTACGTATTCTGCAAAATGTCTCAATTTTGCAGTTTGATTCTTGTGATTAAAGTACACCTAGACTTGCTTCAGGATAAAAATCCTTTAAACTTCTGATAAGCAATATAGCATGACTCTTTCCTTTCCTGTGCTGAGAGCGAGCAAGACATGCATGGGAGGAGATGGGGACTGGGGAGAGAAGGCAACCTTCTTGTGTAATTACATCAGAATATTTGTGGTATGTGCCTTCTCTGCAGGAGACTTTCAAATACAGATAAAACTAATGAATCTTCTGTTCGTCAAGCCTAGCAATACATGTTAAGTCTCCTAACTGAAATCTGTACAACAGATTTAAAAGTCATTATTAGGCCTTTAAAATGTCACAAAGATTCAAAGGCAAAGAGGCCAGTTTGCCTCTTTAAATTATACTGCGATCAGGAATGCGTTGTTTCAGGAGCTTGTCCAAGTCGCTGCACTGTCACAGCTTCATTGCTTCAAATGTCACTTCAAGTAGGAGCAGATTTTATAACTACACAGTAAATTCAAGATGGCTTAATGGAAATGATTTCTTCATGTGTCAAAATGACCCCTTTGTTTCTCATTTTACTCTTTTGTTGCCTGCAGCTAATCTGCTTTCTGGGTTATCAGATCCAAGCATCTTACAATGCTGACTCTAGCAGCGGCATTCAGCTGGAATGCTGCCTTTTGTTTACTGGTTTCACCAGGCCTCCAGTGCTTTCTTTGGTCATCTGGTGGCTCCACTAATGTGATTTGCACTCCCAGGCTCTGCAGGTAGTCATAGGCTTTTATAAGGGAATTAGAGGAAAGCCTGCCACCCTGGTTGCTAATGAATCCACAGGGTATTTCTTGTTTGTGTTTTG
>VXAK01003135.1:1070-14675 GCA_013399435.1 Arenaria interpres | reverse complement strand
CGATCTGTTTGTGGTTTGTGGAATTTTTCTCCCCTCTTTTCAGACTTCAGTTCCTAAAGTCGCTTTACCTGGCTGTGGCGACATTTGTTTTGCTTGAAACAGAAGTACCAAATCCTGTTGATCAGAATGTGCATTCGGGGAAATCTCAGGGTTTGTAAATAAATACAGAAAAATAGTTGGCCACACAAGCGCAGAAAAATTTTTCATTTCAGTAAAAAATAATATATTAAAATTGTTCATGGTACTACTGGATGTAGTAAGGAGAGACACGCCTCTGGCCTCTGCTTTCCTTTGTGAAAATTCTTTCTGTTAAAATAACAAATGTTGGAATATGTAGGGAAGTTTAAGTGTTTTGCTGATGAGGCTGCAGCTGGAATCATAAAATTTTGCAAGCACACCAGAAGTTGATGCAAGTTCAGAAACGCCTTCAGTGCAGTCTTATAATTTTGAGCCAGTGAAGGATACAGTGAAGTAAATATCCTATTACAGTTTTTGTGAAAGTACACAGATAGGTAGTTATAGTAGAAACTATTTTTATTTAATGTGAAAAGAATATATCTACTCAAAAGGGAATATATACTCAAAACATCTTGTATTCTTTATTCAAAAGTAGAGGAGACATTAAGACTCTGAGGAGTTGAGTAGAATGTCAGGTGCTGAGTAAGATGCCATTCTGCCTTATATCCACAACTTCTTACTTAATGATCCTTGTGGATTTGAGTGGGGACTAATAGAGTGATTAGGGTTTTTCTCAGATTAGGCTTGCAGTTTTGTTAGGGCCCGTATTTGGCTTGCACAAAAACAAGCACAATGTCAATGTTTTTAAAGGTTCCCACTAGTCTAAATAAGACTCAACCTACAGTGGCAGGATCTGTGTATTTTTATCTACTCATAAAATATTTTCTATCCCTTTTATTGTTTTAGAATGGAAGATACCAAATCTCTGATAAAAGCAAAATGTGAAAGGACTCTGGAAATAAATGGGTCCTTTCCATGCAAAAATGGATAATACTGACTCTATTCTTACTGTTATTTACCTTGAGAGCAAGTCTATCTGTTTATCCAAGTCTGAAGGATTTAGACTGGGAAGAGTTATGCCACTGATACATGGTTTATTGGGATAAGTAGAAGAAAGCTTCAGAAAAACTGAAGTACATAGTCATGCTTCAGCGCCCTCGCTTTGTGCTGTTCTGCAATGTTGATGCTGTAGGATTTATCTGTGATGTTTGGTGAGGGTGCACATTTCATTTCTTAACACATTAACTGAATATCAGAGCATTAATTTCTGTTCAAAGAATGTTGGTGAAGTTGTTGAGCTCTTGTTTCTACTTCAGGAAAAATCACGCAGAAATTCAGGTGCAGAGTTTTAAATAGTGAACATAGAAAGCAAGAGTATATCGATTGAGTTTTACTAGGCTGACTGCAGCACTGAAGGTCCTTATGACCCAGAAGTTTGTGACCCATGAAATCTCCATTTTCCTTGTATTGGTAATGTATTTTGAAGTACTGAGGACTGAAAAATGCATCCTGTGTGACTGAACACATTGATTATCTACAAATGGAAAATTATTTGAGGCTTATTGCTAAAAATGTGTTTGATACTAGTAAATATAAGGGATAGGCTGAAATTATATTCTTAAACAAATGTTCTCTCTGCACAAATTCACTAAGGCAATAGCTGATACTTACAGGTATGAGTAAGATCTGCTATATTTTTCTTTAGAATGGTGATTTCAGATGCTTGGCCATTTTGCTGATTCAGCTTCATCAGCTTGGATGCTAGTGAGCAGAAATCAGAATTTTACTTTATAAATTGTACTTGCATCTGATGGAAGGAGGTAAATGATGGTGAGGAACTGGGCAGAGTTATTTCTAAAAATGGTAAATATCCAAGGTTCCCCGAAAACGAGCCTGTAACCCACACGCACACCAGCAGGCAGATTTTACAGCTCTGTCCAGAGCACAGAAGGAAGATAAATCATGGCCATCCCCCTCTCATTTTTGAAATGGTTCAACCCTGGGGTTTAGCTGAAGGACTTAAGGAGTTTTTGAAGTGCAAATAGACTGGTGAAGGGTAAACCTTTTCAGAGTTTCATTTAGATGGATTTTTTTTTTTTTTTTTCTATGTGGATTTCTGGCACCAGCTGAGATCTGGAAGGCCACAGGATTTTTTTGTTTTTGATCAATCAAGCAAGCAGAACTTGCCATGGGGGTGTACATTCTCTGCATACATATTGATCCTATTGTGTTTAAAAGTAGTTAATTTAATCGGGGCTTTTTGAAACCTTCCCTGGTAAGACTTGCATTAATGGAGCTGTCATTTCAAGGTCATGTTTCAGTGTCAATAGCTTAATGGTAGTGACAGAAGTTACCTATAAGTTTAATATCAATTTTTCAGTTATTCCATGTTAAAATTGCATGGAATGAGAACTAATTGTACATACATGCATGTAAAAATGTTGCTGTCATTAAATGAGAGATTTTCGAAGCAGTCTGGTCTTACTGAACATGTTAACACCAACAGTTGTGTTACTATTCACCGCTGTTTGGATCAGTACTCTTGGCCTGCCCAGTTGCATAGGGAGTTTGACTCCAAGAACCTATTTTACACCGTCACTTCTAGCAAAATGGTTGTGATGTCAGAGTTTTTATTCAGGGCTCTTTCTAGTAGTTTTGACCTTTTACCTCACACTTTGTCTTGTTTAAGAGCAGCAGCACGCAGAAGATGGATTGCATATTTAACTATAAACACTTCTCTCTACTGTGGTAAATATTTGGAGATACAGCATGTAAGGACTGTCTGTATGATAAGATGCCCATTTGAGTGCAGAGTATAGATTTTATAAGGCAGGATACAGTTTACTCCTTTATGGCCTGTATCTGATGCCAAGATCTTCAAGTATTTCAGATGAAAACATTGTGTATTTTCAAAGATTTTTCCTGGGAGGATGTTAACTGCAGACTTTGTTATTTGCTTCTTTAATTTGATTGGCTTGGAAGGAGCTTCCTAGATATGGTGACACTCATGGTACAATAGAGCCAGTGGCAAAAATTGGATTCAGATACCCTGGCAAAATATGCTTGTAAATCTGCTGCTTGCTAAGGACTGGGGTTCCAGAGCGATGTGGACTGAGCGGGCTGGGATGTGAGATGGAAAGCAGAGTCTTGCATACAACTCTTTCAGTCATGTACCAATAATTATGTAGAGTTTCCTACGTGTGTTTTCCCCAGTTGAATGGGATTTTATCAGAGATTTCAGTGCCAGATCACTCAGTGGCTCAGAATGCCAGAGAAACTCTAAAGGGGGCGTGGGGTCCAGAGTTGGGATCTTGTTTAGGAAGGACCAAACTTGACTGGTAGTTAGTTTAATTTCCATATATTGGATGTCCAAAATTGTACTGCATAGCATACTATGGGAAAATCACTTATGTTATAAAATGGTGTGTCTTATACCTTACTTCCGGTACCTACAGTTTGGTGGTTTAATGTTTGTTGTGCTGCAAGAGTGCAATAGAAAGATTCCAGATCAGGACAGGCGTCTAAATTGTAACTCATCACAAATTAATAAATATGGCTAAAGAAGTGTATATTGTGATTTCCCCCTGACTTTACACTGAACAGAAGACATTTAGTTAATAGGCCCCCTAACTTGGTCTTTGTTTTGCAACCCTTGCTTTTATGCCATTAAACTCCCATGCTGTCAATCTCATGTACTGTAATGATGGTTATTTCCTGTAGCGTTTGAAAACTGAACATGAGGTGCAATTTAAAGCTTTGCTGAGAGAGAAGGGAATTCTTTACATCTTGCTGCAGAAAAGGGATTCCCAGCATTTGTAGGATCACTTTTGCTAGTATGTCGTTGGGAGATGCTAATATGGCCTTTCCTTTGTCAAGTAAGAGATTTCTAGCACCAGCCAGGACTTTTCACAAAGTCCCATTCCACTGGCAGGGTGGAGAATTTGGGCCATATTTCAAGTCAGCAGCTCTTTCTTCAGTCTCATTAGGCATAGAGTGCAGATCTTTGTTTGGAAATAGGCATCGTTCTGTAGACGGGCATGTGGGTGTTGGCTGGAAAATCTATCATTCTAATTCACAATTTTTTTTCAATGGTGTGTGCTCAAATGTCAAAACACTGGGGGGCTGTTACTTGCAAATTACAGATTTATCAAGCAGCTGCGACGTTAAAGTAATCTTACTGTGGTTACAGTATGCATTCGTCAAGGGCACAGGCTTGCACGATCGTTCTGAATTCCTGTAGAATTTAGCTGAGCAACAGCTGGTCTGTAGGATGTGTAGATTTTAACAAGGTAATGTTTGTGTTTTGGCGAAGGACTTGTGTGACAGGCTGCTGAAACTGCTCCAAAGTGCCTTCTTCCTCCATTCAAGTCTGTAGGGATCCTGAGACGGTTTTTGTGTGAAATTTCTCCACTCTCTCTGTGCCTCTTGATTTTATCACAGGTAAATTCTACAAAATTCTTACATGGGGTGTTAGTAAGAAAAATAAAATAAAAAGGCCATCAACAGCAGTAACTATAGCTACAACAGAAAGAATACTCTTTTTAGCCTTTGTGTCAGATTCCTTTTCTCCCCAATTGTTTTTCTTTTTTTTTCTTTTTTTTTCTTTTTTTTTTTTTTTTCCACTTGGGAAAGGTTTATGGTGCTGTGTCCGTCAGGATAACCCTGTCTTGGGGTTGAAGTTGTATTTCTCCCTGAGTTCCTAGAGGTGATGTTATCTTTTGTTCACTCAGCAGTATGGTCATTCCTAAGAGCATCTGTCACTTGAGGCATTGTAAGATGGATGAGTCTCAAGTGAACTGCTGGTTGAAGCAAATGGTGAAAATAAGAAAGGACAAGGGGGTTGGGGGTCTTCAGAGGGGACAGACAACAAGGAAGCACTGTTAGAAATCAAAAGTAAGCCAGGCGGTAGTGGAAGAAAGAGCCAAGATGGATGACATGTGAGCAGAACCCACAGGTCTCGGAAACGAAGGTCGGTGGCTGATGAATTCTGAAGAGATCTTCTGTGTCTTGACTAAAATGCCACTGATTTGTTGCCTACGTCATTTGCAAATAAAGGAGGATCAGGAGGAGATGATCTGAACGTTAGATGAAGAAATTGTATTTTTGTCACATTGTGTTGTAAGGTTAGGACAAATTAACGCTGCTAAGAATCAGAAAAAGGGTTAGCGGTATTTCGTGTGTCTTAAATATTATGTGAAAATCTGTCAGTACTGGGTGAGCACGTAACAGTAAAAAACCAAACCACCATGTCATCAGTTTAGCTTTTGGAAAGCAAAGTAAACTTAAAATTTGTAGCCATTTGTATTTCAGAAGGTACTTAATGCTTTTGGAAGAGGGAAGATTCACTACGTTATCTCTGCTTTTGCTGAACTAATTGAGTTAGACTTTTTAACTTTCTGAAAATTCTGTAAAAAAAACCAAACCAAACCAAAAACAAAAACCCACATCCAAACCCAAGAAAACTCCCCCCAAGCCACTGACAAGCAAATCCATACCCCCCTCCACCCCCCCCAAAGCTGAGCAAAGGTCTGTGTTTGCAAAAGCAGCCGGCTAAGGACAAAAGGCAGTTACGGCCCAGTGTGTGTCAAGGTTTGGGAAGGGTCCAAGGAGGATCTTGGCTTGAAAAATTATTTTGTCACACTATTGGCATTGGTCCATAAGGGGAAGCACTGGCTGAAAGGCGAAGAAATTAAGATGATTAGAAGCTTTAAAGCTTCACAAATGGTAGAGTATCTCTCTTCTCAATGGATGTAAATAATAGATGAAAGACTGAGAGTGACAACAAAGGATCAGGGCGTTTAAGAGAATGTGTGCAGCCTGAATAGAGGTCTGTGGCCTAGGGCCAAAGGTCTTAGCTTTGAGTGTAATTAGAAGAAAATACAAAAATGTCATTACTAGCAGGTGAAATGTTCAGCACGTGTCTGAAAAATAGCAATTTCGGAGCCAGGAGCTGTTGGAATTGGATTACTGACATTCTGCAATCACTGAAGTCTCTGCAGAGCCCTACAGTTTGGTCGGGCGCTGCGTGCTAACCTCGTTGGCCATCGGCGATGGATTCACTGTTAGCGTGGTGGGGGTGCACAGTGCAGGGCAGCAGTGGTCCTCCCTGGGAATAGAGTTGTTTAATGCCCTTCCTCAGGACGCAACAATCCCACCTAAAACGTTTCCTGGATGAGAGCTGAGGGTTACAGCTGCTCTCTTAAATAGGCTGATTTTTAAAAACAGGAGGAGGAAGCTTAAAGCTAGATTGCTTTTTGATTTTAAAACCTGGCTTTTGACTTCCAGGCGTACAGCTGAAAGAGTTGTGTTTGCCTTGGTTTTGACAGCAGGCCCAAGGCTGTGGTCCCAGCTTTAAATCTAAAATCCCATTTGTGAGCAACAGGGAAAATTCCTTTAAATCTTTTGGCAAAATACTGTCCATTGAGACACCAAACCATCTTGTCTGCCTAAGAAAGTCTTGTCAAAGTCCAGTCAATGATAACTTAATTTAAATCTTCTCCTGATGTTAATTACTGTTCTGTACAGCCCTAGGTATTTTAGGAGTTACTCTTCTACCCCAATTCTTTGGGCTATTTCAGGTGTGTTCTGTCTTCTAAACTGCAATTTCTATTAGAAATGTTTTCACTTAAATACCTTTATGGAATGTCAGGAGAGCAAGCAGCTAATTCTGATTTCATTTTGAACATTGATCTCCAGTTATGCTAGATGACCACTCGCCTATTCAGTTTGTTTCTTTTTAAACCAATAGTAAAATAATTACTTCTACACTATCATCTGTTTTTTTATGGTTCTATGACAGTTAATTTACTTATATTGACGTGCTAATATTCCTAATATTTCATATAGTGACTTCAGAGCCAAAAATGTGCAGATTCTGTGACAAACTTGTACTTCACTTCTGGTAGAATGCGAAGAAGCAGCCATGCAGCTTCAATCAAGTATTCTTATAAAGAAAAAGATGCTTTTTTAAGTGGTCAGCCCTCCTTTCCCCACCCCAGTTCACTTTTTGCCCTAGACAAGCTTTAGATACGCAGGTTTTGTTGGCTTGTTATAAACTGATACGCTGGCACAAGTCATTCTAATTTTTTTCTCCCTTCTTATTTTTCAGGTGTTCGGGAGTTTTAAACAACTTCGCAGCCAGGCTTCACAACTCTTAGCTGCATCCTTTAATCATGACTGCATTTCAAATAGGTTAAAAGGAAACTGAGAAGGTACCGTACTTGCCTTTCCTAACAGACAGTACATTGTATGTTTGTGTTCAGCATCTGTGCCTTCATTTCCATTGGCTGCATTTTAGGAACAGTGTGGACTGTAAATATTGATTTACTTTTGCTTTGGGCATGTACAACATCTAAGTTCTTCAAAAATCTTGAAATCCAGTTAATCTAGCTAAACAGCCTTTTGACAAAGAGGGCTGATATGTGCTTCCATTTTTTTCTTATATATCCACAATGAGGTCAACTTCATTATTTAATGACACTTCTTTTGAAGCTGTAACAATTTTCTTCTGCTGTTTTACTTAGAAGCACTGCAAAATACCTAAGTGACTGGCTAAATATATGTTTTATGCACTTGGAGGGTGTATGTTTGTTTGTTTGTCCTCTCAAAGGGTTTAAAACAAATGGGGAGAGGAATGCAGATCTTTGTAATGATGGGGATAGATTTGTGCTTCCAACTGAGATTCTCACAGTTCTTTTTTTTTTTTTTTTTTTTCCCCCTGACTTCTTAGAGGGGGGAGGCTTGTCTCAGTATACAATATTGGGCTTGCATAGCTTCTTGTTGCATTTAAATAGCCAGCGCACCCAGAAGGCTGAAGATCTATTCCTGCTTTATGACCTGTTGTATCCCTGGGGCAAGGGCAGCCCTGAGCAGAGCAAGGGGGTCATGGCCACAGCCCAGGTTCTGAGCGGCACTTGCGGGTTCCCCAAACCTACCTGCAGGAACACTGTTGTTTTTTTTTTTTCCCTCGGCAACATCTGGAACACGGTAGAAGTCTGGAAGAGGGGGGGGAACCTCCAGGATTTTGCTTCACCAGGTGCTAGGAGGAAGCAACATTAGCCTTTTTGATGGGGGGGAGGCAGATTCTGTGGCCCTGAAGTTAGGCTAAACAATTGCCGAGGTCAAAGGACAGCTGAGTGCGGTCAATGAGACACCCTGGGGTGTATTTTGTTACTTAGTAAAAGGAGCAGCATCCTAAAACCCTAAAGGATTCTCTTGAAAATCTGTGTTGTGAAAAGGTTTTATGAGTCTGATGGCAAAAAGTGCTGATTTAGCTAAGGAATGCTTGCTTTTGTCTAAATGAAAGGCTAATCCTTACCAAATGTTGGCAGCTATTATAGTGCAGTCAATGCAGGTCTGAAAGGACAGTTAGAGTAGAAGTGTACTTTGGGATCCCAAATGTTTATCATTTTAATGGTTCTGTAACTGAAAAGATTTCTGAACTTTCACCTTTGATGCTAAAATTTATGCCATGAGCAAAATATTTGAAAAAGTAGAAACCTTCCCTTATAAATTAGTAGACTTTGTTCCTTAGGGAGCTGAGCTTGCCCTCGACAAATTCCCTTTAGATTACCAGGATACTGTCTAGTTTAAACTATAACTTCTTTTAATCTGCTAACGCTTACTAATTGGTTGAAAAAAATGTGGGTTTTTTTCTGGTCTTGAGCAATTTTTGCTGTTCTATGCTCACAAAAAAATAATAATTAAAGAATAGTTTTTGATTAATTAATTCCTATAATTTGTTTAACATTATCTTTCTTTAAAGCGACAGCTTATTAACACTTAACATTTGTCATAGAAACAGATAAGAAATCAATGTCAGAGCCAAGACCTTGTAAATAACCCGAAAGGCAATGTAATAACGGCTGTCTTCACCAGAGAGTTGGTGGGGGAAGGACCAGGCATGTGGCAGAAAAGGTTCAGTGCTTTTTGTTTTCCTTTGGAAGGGGGGGTTGCTGCAAGATACAACCCAGGGCCTCCGACTCTTTGGCCCTACTGTCTTACACAAACACTCATTGTCAAATTAAGTAGAAAAAGATACTCAGGAGCCAGTGGGGGTGGCATTTTTATAGTGACTAACCTGGTGTTTCGTCTGATCTTTAAAAGAACACCATAAGAAAAGTGAAAAAAAAAAAAAAAATTGCATAATTTTCAAGGGGGAAAAATGATCAAAGAAGTTGACAAGTAATTTTAATTTTTTTTTTTCAAAGAAACATGCTTGCAAAATATAGCTCTCCAAAGAGCTTAATTTTTAAACTCTTTAGAAGTACTCTATACAGATACTTAGCATTGATTTATGTCAAGGTTAAGACACCTTTAAACAAATAAAGTTGGGAATGGACAAACCTACTAAAATACAAATCGCCTATTAAACACAGAAGATGTTTGTATAGCATTGAGGTTGCTACAAAACTGACACATGTCTTGAAATTCTCCTGATAACCCCTTCTAAACTCATCAGGAAGTGATAGCATGTGTGTTTGAGGGATACACAAGGGAGCGGCCAGATAGGATAGAGATGGAAGGTCAGGCCCTAACTTTGACTTTCTAGGCTTCAGCTTCATGCTTTTGCAATAAGGCAATAATAAATGAAGAAAGGATTAAGGTGATTTATTTATCGGTGGGATTGGACTGGCTTTTGCTGTGGGAACTCAGTGAGATGTCTGTTTGAATCTATTTTCTGCTTTAAGCCTATAAGCAATTAATATAACACTTTACACATATATCTATATGGAATTAAGGGCTATATAAAATAAACTGTATAATAAAACTGCTTAGGGAAATACATACTTGAACTCTAATGCTGAATTTTGTTTTCAACCATAGAATTTAATTACTCAAAGTATGTAAAATGGAAATATATGAATTATTAAGATTTTTTTCTCATTTCCTAGAGAAAATTGTGCTGTATCTATAAAGTGTTTATTTATCAGGGTTTTTTCCCAAGTGGATTTTAGCCCACAGTGAGAATTTTATACACAGTATTTATATTCTACTTTCGCAGCAGTCAGAGAAAAATATCATGAGTATTAGTTTCTTGAGTATCAGTACTTACTGTAGGTTTTATATGCATGCCTTCAACAATGCGTAGAACCTATGAATTTTCTGTGTTGTTGGCTCACTAAACCATAATAGCAGCTTTGGGCATCAATCTTGCCTCTGCTAGCATGTTTATGTTGCAGGTAAATTAAGTCCAGGCTGTAAACATCATTAAGACTTTTCCTTCTGGGAGAAAAAGAAGTAGAGAAGCACATCTAATGTCTCCAACAAATAATGTGTTCTGTTGTAATTTTTTCTTCTTCTAAGACATAAAGTCACAGTTTTTCATAGTGGGTGATGGGTAGCATCACAGAACAAATATAGGCATTAGAAATAGAAAATTGTTTTCTTCTATTAAGTGTTAATAGTATGTAATTCTGAAGTTTTGCATTTCTCTTTTAAATGAAGATACAAATTTTTCTTGGCCAGACCTAAATGGCATTTAAAAAATGCCATTTGTGGACATTTATCCTACAAATACCTATGGGGATTCCATAGGTAGCTTGAAAAAGGTAGCTTGAATGTCAAAGTTCTTTTTAGATATATCCTTAGATGTGATGTTAGTGTTCTGCTCTGTTGATTGTCTGTTTGCTGCAAATTTCATCTTAACTGAAATCTGGGGTATTGCAGAATGCCCAGTACTGATGTGCATCTTTGATCTCAAACAGGGTTTGCCTCTGGTAATTTCAGAGATTCTGGACAGAGCTTTGTTTATTTTACAGAAGAATTTGTGGTATTTTGGGGAGGGGAAAAAGTGGAGTCAGCTTTGACACGTGATGAACACATGTTGCAGAGAAGAAAAAGGAAGCGCTCTATGAAGCACTCTGCACTTCGAAGTTCATTTCCACTAAAATTAAATACAGGAAAGTCACTGGTTTTTTAAATAGGAATTCTATGAGCAATTTCCCAGCAGCAGAGAAGTTGCAAAAAAAAGGTCTGAACGATATTAAACTTGACATTACTTGTAGGTGTAAGCTGATTGCTATGGTTTTGACCTATGCAGGGTTTTCTTGTCCATTCACACATTGCTTTTTGCATAGAAATAGCCATAAAATAAGCTGGCTTTTTGGGGTGTTTTGTCTCTCCATCATGGGCTAAAAGTGACTGCAGAAGAATGATGTTAGATATGCCTCTGTATCTAGAGAATGCATGGGAACTTCTGATAAAAAAAGATTTGTTTGTTACTTTCTGAAACACATTCTGAGTTCAGATGAGCAGAAACGCAATCATTTTGACCAATCTGAAAATGGGATTTTCGGAGAAGCAATGCAGGAACATGCTCTGCGTAGGCTTGATAAACATTTTGACGTAACCTCTCTGCAAAAGAAGAGGCGCTTGTTTCCTCCTTTGGTGGTTCCTTTTCAGGGATGATGGTTTCCAAGCCTTGTAAAATCAAGGAGAACGCTTTTTCAGACTTGCCTTGTTTTCAGACATGGCTCTAGGGAGGAAAACAGTCATTTTTTGGAGGAGGTGAGGAACCACCAAACCCACCTAACCTTCTTTTATCCAAGTGTTTTAGTGAAGCAAGTCTGATTACTTCAGACTTTCTTTATTACTCTTTGGTTTAATTGTACTTTTAAATCTAGAAATCTGTGGTAGGGATTTGTTTAATAATCTTCCCAGAGAGGGAAAGGAACAAGACTTGATGGTGCTTTTGGCAGGATTATGCACTTTACAGATGAAGGAGATGTGGGAAATGCCGCTTGTGAGGCCCTTGGGTGCAGGGTGTTCTCCTTTGTACAGTGTCACAGACACGCTCTGGCTGCAGAGACATCGACTCTTTTTCAAGTTGGTAACCCTGAAATTACTTTCAGGTTGCATATTTGAAGAACTGCCATGCTACCTTTCCAACTCTGCCAGCTTCGGGGAGGGGGGAAGGATTGTTACTGCAAAAGAAAGGTTGAAGTTTGCAAAGTCCTACTCCAGTGCTTCCTTTTTAGACTGTTATAGCGGTCATAAACCAAAACATGCACCAGATAAGATGAATACTGTGGAAAAAGAAAATGCTGAGTGGATGTTCCTGAAGAATTGGGTCATCTCTGGAAGGTTTTAGGAGCCAACGTAACCTCTATTACTACTATGCCTATTACTCAGATATTTTTTTAGTAGTGTCAGTATATGTTGTTAGAAGTAAGAATTTTCAGAATAAGTAATGTCTCTGCAAGATGAGGAGCAACTACTTCATATTGCTTGGCAATGAAAATTTCTTTGTCTTTTTTTATTTAGTAGCAATTTCACATGAGAATATTTAAAAAAAAAAGAGGAAAGAAAAGAACATGGGGAAAAACACTTTTACTGGAGATGTAGATCCCTAGGATGATTTTTATTAAGGATTTTTCTGTTTAATGCTTCTATTGTACAATCTGATGTTGAGATGTGTCAGAATGGATTACATTTTACCTTCTATTTTCTGTTTCTTAGTAGTGAATTTTTATGCTGCTTTTCTATCTGCTATGGTTAGCAGTTTTAAAAAACGTCAAGCAGTGTGTATGCATAAGTACCTATATAAATGGTATCTTGTGCATACAATAAATAAATAGAATAAGCTATGATGTTTTAAAAGTCTAAAGGTTAGATTTTTGCAGCCTAGTGGCCGATGGGTTTACAATAATTTACATACATGGTTTGCTAAGCCATAGTGCATAGTCCTACTCCATAGTCCTACTGAAGACAATAAAACAATAGCAGGCAGGTGAATATGTACTCACAGTATTGAGGTCTAAAGGCAGATCATGAGAAGTGGTGTAGAGAGGATGTGCAGGAAAAAAACCAGTAAAAAATTACAAGTTGAGCAAACTCAATGGTTGGAAATTACATTAATATCATTAGCTTCATATGGTGGTCTTTGTTAGTCCAATTGTGTTTAAGAGTTGATAAACTTTATTGATAAGGCATTGAAAGGATGCTTGCAATTGTAGGTGAAGCGCTTAGCTTCTACGTAGCCAGACCATATATGCTTAATAGATCATCATCCCTTTCATTTCATGAGCAGTGCAAGTTGAGATGCCATTATTAATGCTCCTTTTTCTGTCATTATATGGCTCTCTTGAAACACAGGTAACTTTCCCTTTCACTTTCTCAGGATAGAAGCAAACCCTCAGAGAGAAAAAAAATAGATAATATGTAAAGTAAGCCATTAGTGATCATTTTCAGCATTAAAATTTTTTACAAATATGAACTTGTGTTTCGTTTTTAGAAAAATGTAACAAGACTGTTCACTGAGCTTCCCAGTCATGGAAATTAAAGAAGTCTACATATAATTTTTAAAAAATGGTGTAAATATTAGACTGTTCCATTGAGATAAATATTAAATCTCCATTAAAAACACAGCTTTAAATTAACTGATGCATCTGAGAAGATACAGTTTATATTATAGATTATTGTAAACTACATAAATACATTTTACGTCTCTTAAGTTCTGAATATTTGGTTGTAATTAGTAAATACTAATAACTTACAATAAGATCTGTGTATTACTGGCAAAATATGTATTGTCAGTGAATGTACACTGATGTATATAAAAAGTATCAAGAAATAACATTTCAATAA
>VXAK01003133.1:96340-185756 GCA_013399435.1 Arenaria interpres | reverse complement strand
TCACGGCGCCTTCACGCACCCCGCCACCCCCGCTCACCTTGACGCGGTCCAGCTGCCTCACGACGTCTTCGTAGTGGCTCTGAAGGCCTGGTCCAGCCGAGGACTCGCCCGTGGGGTCCCGTTTTCCGCCCGCGCGCCGCCGCCCTCCCACTTCGCGCGGGCCGCCATTTTTCCCCGGTCTCTTCCGCTTCCGGAGCGCCCCGGCCCGCCCACGCCGTGTGCCCATTGGCTGCGGCCCCGCCGCTCGCCCCCGCCCTCGGGAGGCCCCGCTCCATAGCAACATTGTCGACGACGTCAATCCCCACCGCGTCCCACTCCGGCGGGGCGATCTGACCAATAGAAGCGCGGCGACCCGCGCTGTGGCCTACCCTCCCGCCCATCCTCCCGGTAGCGGTTGCCATGGTGAAGACTCCACGGCGGGGGCGAGGGGCTGTCGCCGTGGAACGGGGCCGTGCGACCGGGCCTGCCAGCGGGGAGTTCACCCAAACCTGCCTTTTTCTCCTTAAAAACTTTATAGCTTTGTGTGCGACAGCACAAAATAAACCCGTTGCGCGGCCCGGCCCTCCACAGCGCTCTCTGGAGTCCGGCACTTTGCAGGCGGGCGGGGCTCCTGCAGCCCGGGGTCACCGGGCGCTGCGGCTGCGTGTGGGCCAGCACCCCCGGGGGGGAACACGGCCGTGGGAGTGACCGGAGAGACTCCCGGGGAGCTCTGGCGAGTCGGGGAGGCGCCCAGCCTTCGGGCCCGGGGGGTTTCTGCCTTCTTCCCCCTTCCCAGGAGACATCCCCGCTCCCACCGAGGGGGCTCGCCTGTCTCCCCAGTGCTCCCAGCCCTGCCCTCCTGCCGGGGGGGCGCCCAGCAACTGCCCCTGCGGTTTTTTAGTTTCAATAATCATAACTCATTTTGATTGACTGGCACATCTGGGAGGAAATTACGTAACTTTTAAATGTTCGAGGCCAAATGCAAGGTCTTGCACCTGGGTTGGGGCAATCCCAAACATGGATACAGGCTGAGTGATGTGTGGATGGAGAGCAGTCCTGAGGAGAAAGACTTGGGGGTGTTGGTGGGTGAGAAGCTCCACATGAGCAGCCCAGAAAGCCCCCTCCATCCTGGGCTGCATCCCCAGCAGCGTGGCCAGCAGGGCAAGGGGGGGGATTCTGCCCCTCTGCTCCGCTCTGGGGAGACCCCCCCAGTGCTGCCTCCAGCTCTGGGGCCACCAACAGCAGAAGGACATGGACCTGTTGGAGCGGGGCCAGAGGAGGCCACGGAGATGCTGGGAGGGCTGGAGCCCCTCTGCTGGGGGGGGTGGCTGAGAGAGATGGGGGGGTTCAGCCTGGAGAAGAGAAGGCTCCGGGGAGACCTTAGAGCCCCTTCCAGTCCCTCAAGGGGCTCCAGGAGAGATGGGGAGGGACTCTGGATCAGGGAGGGGAGCCATAGGAGGAGGGGGAAGGGTTTGACACTGAAAGAGGGGAGGTTGAGATGAGATCTCAGGAAGAACTTCTTTGGTGTGAGGGTGGTGAGAGCCTGGGCCAGGTTGCCCAGAGAAGCTGTGGCTGCCCCATCCCTGGAGGGGTTCAAGGCCAGGTCGAACAGGGCTTGGAGCAGCCTGGTCTGGTTGAAGATGGCAGGTGGGGTTGAAACTTGATGATCTTTAAGGTCCCCTCCAACCCAAACCATTCTGTGATTCTATGATGTCACTGCTGCATTCTCTTGCAGCTCCAGGGCAGTGGGAGACCACAAATATTTTTATAGGGACAGTACAGACACAAAGGCTAGGAATCTAACCACCGGGCATCTGAACACCTAGACACTGCAAGAGCAAGAGAAAAAAACAGGAGTCTTCTTCTGGTGTTGCAAATGGGGAAACAATTGTAAGCCTGATGAAGCCCTACACCATCCCTAGGGACAAGACCATCCCCTTCTTTTTTTTGCCTGGACCACAGTGGACATTTGTTACCAGAGCACGGCTTGATCTACAGGCACTTCCCCACCTACAAATGCACCTGAAAGGAAGGCAGATTGTGCACACTACGGAGCTATAGAGCCTGCCTTCGAAGGGAGGGAGTGATTTGATCTCTCTCATGGACAGGGGAGGTTAGCTGTCCTGCAGGTGACCTCCCTGGCTTGTTCATCTCCCTTCTGCATGTCTAGCAACATGTGCATCAAGTATGCAAGGTACTGGAGGGTGTAGAACCATGTTTAGGAAACAGATAATAGTAATTCCTGCGTCAAGCTGGCTGCAAATTCTGTGACTTTGTAGAGCAACAGGACTTCTCTTAACACAGGTGCAGTTCAGACACATGCATCCTGGCTGTGGCAGCGCTCTCCTTTCATACGTTTCAGAAGGATGTACGTGGGGACCAGGAGCCTGCCAGGCTGCCCTGCAGATGGCAATCCTGCACTGTGGCAGCCTGGCAAAGCAGTGCTCCAGAGCTCTGGCTTTGTGACATAAGGGATATTTGGCTTTTACCTTAGGTTTGCTGTGAAGCAGACTGTGTCACAGCATTTTATGGCTTCAGTAAAACATGCTCTGGAGAAGGAGATTCATAGCTGTTATTTACTTTTGTAAAACAAATGCACAGATTTACTGTGCTGCAGGGTTGCTCGTTTTAAAGGTGAGTTGAGTACATCACAAAGTTTGCACCGCTGCGGTGGCCCAGGTCACATTTCAGCCTTTGCTGACTCAAGGCTTTCTCTGGTTGACTTGCACCCCATGCTTTCACTTTGGTCCAGGTAGTAAAGAGCAATCAGTGTTACAAAAAAACCCATGCAGCTTTTCCTGAAAAATATTTGTCAAAATATTTTCAACAACTTGCCCTCAAAAAATGTCCTATCGAGAGAGAGGAAATGGACTGAGAAGGGGGGAGATGGATGGGAAGGAAGAAAGGAAGTTTCACACCAGTCTATCTGTCATACCGTAACCAGGTAGCCCAGTAACACAGCATTGCCATTACTAGCAACAGGCCGTGAGCTCTGTACTGAGTTTGCCAGGCCTCAGTGCCAAGGCTTGTCACGCCTGCTCTGTCTGAACTTGGTGTGACCCGCCTGCAGCTCCCTCTTACTCAGTTGAGTAATTTTTCTAATTCATCAGGTGTCTGTACCAAATCCGCTTTGATTTTGCTAATCTTTGTGTGGTACAACCACAGCTTTACGTAGCCCTGGAACTCTCGGTGGACAGCAAGTTGGAAAGCAGCCACATTCTGGGCTGCTGCAGCAAGAGCACGGTTAGCAGGTCCAGGGCACCTCCTTGTATTCAGTACCGCATCTGGGGCGCTGCCGACAGTTTTGTGGCCCCCAGTATAAGACAGCTATCAGGAAACTGGGGACAGTATAATAAGGGGGTTCTGAGGTGGGGCTGAGCATACGGCATATGAAGAGAGGCAGGGGGAGCTGGGCTTGATTGCTTTGGTGACAAGACTGCTAATGGATAACCTGGCAGGTGCCCACAGGTACTTGCATGGGAGTTCAGATTCTGTGATCTAGATGGCTGGTCAGCATAATACAGAAAAGATGTAAACTCCCCCTTTTCTTGCCCCATTGTTTGCTAGTTTTCACCTGCCTGTACGCTCCATTTGTCTTACTCTCGTATTCAGCATCTTTGCTGATGTTTTTTCTTTCTGGTCTGTACTTGTTCAGCAAGTAGCAGAACAGGGCTGCTGTTCATGCCTGAATTTCTTGGATATCACACTATTAGAGCTGGCAGCGATAATAATAGACTGTTCTGCATGCACTACAGGTAACTGCGTATACATAACCACAAAGGTGTAAAAAGACGGAAAGGATGGGAATTTTCACATGTTACCTAGAGACAAGACAAGAGCTGCTCTCTCATGTATTCAGCTCATTAACTGCAGCTGTCTGAGAGAGAAAATGTGCACGAATGAGCCAAGATGTGTAAGCCCCATCCTAGGCAATGCTGGGCCTGGGAACTTCTGCAGTGATTTCTTCTTCCATGTCAGTTAACAGGACGATTTCTCTCTTTCACGCAAATTTACAGAGACAGCAAATTATCTTCTGGAACTGATGTGCACAAGTGCTCTATTCAGCCTCGATAAGAGGTTTTCAGATTAAGCACACAAAAATGAATGAATCCTAGTTGATTCTTTCATTCACCCCCTGAATCCACCGGGTTCCAGGAACATGGACACTACTCAACCCATAAATGCAACCGTGCCTGGAAACGGGATTCTTGCATTTTCACAGATCAAGTCACCATCAGGTTAGGGGAGGAACTGCTACTAGAATATCAGGATGGGGCTAAGCCCCTAATGAGTCACTGACAAAAGAGCTTAAACAATTTTAAAAATGGAACCTTTGCTTGCATTTTTTAGGAGGAGAAAATGGTGAAGTAATGCTGTGTGTTTCTCTGCCGTCTAGGTATTACAGAACTACAGAACAGGCAGCCCTGAAAAGCTTGGGCCCTGGCTCTAAATGCTGGCAAATAAGTAAGGGTACTGTTAGAATAATGAAGGAAAGTGTTAATTTATTTCCTTCAAATTAATTAAAGAAAAAAAAAAATCACTCTTTTCTGACCAATATCTTATTCGAAGTCCCAAAGAGAATCTTCAAAGATGGTCTCAACATTTCAAGTTAGTTTGAGTGTGTCATAGCAAAATGCCCTTTCCAATAAAAACATGAGGGTGAGTAAAAGCAGGAGTTATCTTGAATGTAGGGGAATTCTGAAATAAATCACATTGAAAAAAGTTTTATTTCTCTGAAAAATCTCCTGGATTTAAAAAAACAATAAAAATTGCAAGTTACAAAGACAAATTCAAATACACACCAAAAACCCCACAGCCATGAGTCCCTTGGGATGCTTTGGACCCCAAAATAAACATGGGTCTTTAGGTTTTTGATCCTGGCAGGAGGATTGATGGCAATAGAGGCTTTTCTCTGTCCAGTGTCTTTTCTTTCATAAAAATTAAACTCCCTGCAGAATTAGTATCTTCGTAGCATTTTAGGTAGTTCATTTGGGATTAACAGTGAAAGCTGAGATGATTAAAGTTCAGGCAAACCGAAACTGCTGCTCTATGAACAGTGCTTTCCACTGTGGCACAGAGACAAAAATAATGGTTTTCATTCTCTCATGCATCCTCTGATTCAAACATGTTCAGCTGTCTCTCTTGAGATTTCAGACCTGTCTCTCTTGAAAGAGACAGGAAGGATGAACATTTGGTCTCTGTACAGAGGAAGAAAACAGGATTAAAGTAGGGTTTAGGTCTGGAAACTTGAATTTACTGGCATCTGCCTCCATGAGAAATCTGTTGGTCGCATCATGACCTATGCCAACTTTGATCATGGGCACTATTACTACAAGAAGGAGAGATATAGGAGAAGAAATGTCAGGTATATACAAAATAAAGAGTCATCTGGAGAAGATAATTAGGAAATACATATTCTCCCCATCTCTTAAGAGAAAGATGAATGACAGTTAATGAACACAGGCAAGAGTTTAAAATTAATACAAGGAATTGTATTAGGCAATATATGATTACACTGAGAAAATTATTGCCTTAGTAAGTTCTTGAGGTCAAGAAACTAACAGGATTCGAAATATGATTGGCTACGCTAAAGAATATTTAAAGATATGACCAAACGTCAATAAGGATGTTGGAAAGTATATTTATTTTTCTGTGTCAGGCAATAACCTTTATGAGAGACAAAGATGAGTTAAAGCAGTCAACACAGTTCATAAATAAAGGGCAGATGAGAATATCAGATTATTTTCTTTGTCCTCATCTATTAAGGCACATGAAATTCTCAAGTAAGTGACTTGTACGAGAATCCCAGAAGCCTTTACTGGGCTAAAGCATTTCAGATTTTGGACACTAGAGTGTAAGCCACTGAAATCAGGAAAGGCTTCAGTTCTAGCAATGTCTGAAGTCTCTGAAAACGCCGGGGAGTTAATTAAGTGAAGCCGGATTCAGTATTCCCAGCTGCTGAACCTGACAAATGAGCAAGAGATAATCCCAAAGGTGCCAGTCAAACTGACCTGGGTCAGGGTGAGGTTTTGTGGGGGCTTCCTTTCTTTCCAGCTCCAAGAGAACAGCACAGAGATAAAGAAGAAAGTGGGATCTTGACAACACTCAGGACAACCACTCACGTCATTAGCACCTCATCACCTGCTGCAGCCAAATGCTGACAGAAGAAATAGATCTTTCTCCTCTTCCCCTCTTAATGTGCCTGGTTAATTGTATACTGAAGGACAACGGCTACCTGAACATTATAGTTGTCCAGCTGAAGTGAAAAATGTGACATAGGGCTGCAGCCATTGACTCACTGTAGAGCTGGATAGGTTATGCTTATGTCAAGGGTAGGCACTTCCGTGTTCTGCAAGACCCAGAAGCTGGTGAAAAAGGGGACTTGGTGAAAAAGAGTCCAAGACCAGTATCACCACTGTGACCATCTGATCAGGTAGTGTGTAGAGGCTGATGGTTGCATGGTCTGAAGAAGCATTCAGGTCCAGCCACAGTCAGAGATGGGGCACTGGGGAAGCAGACCACCAGTCTCTTTCTAATAGGTGGGTTTTTTTGTTGTTCAGGTAGAGCAGAATAGAGGGTTTCTTCCATTTCTGTGAAATGCTCTCCTGAAACACAGGGCCCTGAGTTTAACTCTCTGGGTGTGTTCAGGCACACTGGGAATCGTCTACATCGTGACTAAATTGAAAAGCTCACTATCTTGCCATTAGGTCTGCTCTGGTCAGTGATCAACGTCTGGAGAAGATGGGATGTGCTACTGCGATGTTCTGGAGTCAGTTGTTTAACATCTCTAGAGAAGGAATGTGTCTCATAAAGATAAGCTCCAGGCTCTATGCTCCCAAAGACTGGCTGGAAAGCCTTCGGTGTGCAGGCAAAAAAATCATTCAGCTTCACAGTAGCCTGGCAGCTGCTTTGTACGTAAATCTGACATTCAGATATCTGTACCATTTTGTTGTTAATGGATACCAATTGGTCTACAGATGACATAAGTAAAAGAGGATTCACTAATTTGTTGGTATCAAAAGAAATCACATTGTAATGAACCAGTAAGAGGCTTTCTCATGCTAATTATTTCCTTCTGATGAAATTAGAAGGAAGAATCTTGTGAATATTGAAGAATGGCTACATAGGCCATGGTCCCTGCCTCCTGATTCTGCTTGTACAAACCGTCTCAGCAAACAGGGGAGCTTAGCAAAAGTGCAGGTTAGGTTTCCGTGTGATTCAAGAGCCTAAAGAAAGTGCTCTATTTCAGCCCAGCCCTCAGCATCAGGATCTGTCTGAACTAGGCTGGAGCAGTCTCCAGCTTAATTAATTAACACTTTGGTATGTTCACACTGGAGTTCTGTTAGTTTCTGGGTGGATAGCAGCTGATCCTTGTGATTTACTAATATTCAACTTATCTGTTTCAGCGCATTGTACTGATATTTCTTTCTGAAGCCGTTCCTCTTTGGAGAAATGCTCTGGGCTGGGAGCTGCTACACGAGGAACACTGTTGCAGAGAATTCATTTTATTTCTCTGCTACAGCCTTACCTTCTGTGAGTACTCCAGGAACGTCTTGGTCATCCGTCAGTGTAAGTTTCGCACACACAGTGTTTGGGAGAATATTTATTATTACTTTGTAATTCTTTGACAAAGATTACTGAGGAATAACTGTTTCACCTTATTATGTTTTTCCAGTTAACTTGACAGAACTTATGTTCTCTTCTGTTCTCTTTGTCTGGACAGACTTTCCACTTCAAATATTTTCTTCTCTTCTCAGTCTCCTTTACTCCACTGTTAAATCACTTCACCTTTTTCATTGCTGTAGTTTTTACAGTAAGAGGAGTTTTAAAAATATACTTACTCTGGTCTGCTTCTATGGTATTTTTAAGCTCTCTACATTCTACCTCCCAGTACTTTATCCTTTTGTCTGCCCTTTTTAACAAACAACTTCATCTCTATGTTCCCTGCTTAGAATAACATGTACCTGTTGTGGATCTATGAAGGGTTTTGAAGCTGGATATATTGTGGTGTTACTGGAGAGTGGCACTTTGGAAATTGCATTTTAAGTCAGAATATAGTGGTTTAAGTCCTAGTATTGTCAGAGACATGAGAAGATTTGCAGTAAGAGACTTAGTTTCATCAGATTTTAACAAATTTATGTCTCTTTTGGAACACTTACAGAAGCAGTCTTGGCCAACATCCTCAGGAAGACTCCCTACCCAATGCTTTTGTGTGTAATATGCATTAGCATAAGATCATGAGAACTACTACCTTTAAATCACAGTAGAAAAGATCCTGAAAAAACACACTGTAAATAAAACAAGATTTCAAGAACCCTAAGGGAGATTTGAGCAACACAAATGTATTTAACTTTTGTACACCCCTGTTCACTTTGTAACAGACCTGAATGATGGTGGATTGGAAAAGTGGTAGCTAATATATTTTAAAAGTTTATGCAAACAAATCAATCTTCAGTGCATAAAAACTTCTGTGATTATTTAGTGTATTAACCCAACACATATGGGACCAGAAATGTGTAACTCGAATTTCTAGTTATAAGTGTCTCCCTCTTCCCCTTCTTTTTTTTTTTCTTTTTTTCTTTTCCTTTTTTTGTCTTTCATGTTTAAAAAGCTCACTATTCAGAAGCTGCACACGCAAGCAAAGCAAAATCAGGAATTCATCCACTGCTGCTCATCATAGGCAGGTCTTCATGTCGAGCAGTGATTTTAACTTGATATTAACCCTAACAATGATTCCTGACCGCATCAAGCTTTCTTTAAAACTGTGGTTTAGCAATATTTAAAGATTGCTAGCAAAGGAGTTGTTCAGCTGTTTAGAAATCCTAATGTCTATTTCCTGTGTATTATCCTGTTAACATTTGTTTGCATAATGCCTCATCTCCTCAGTGTGTTGCTCTGATTGAGTATAACGCTACTGATTATTGCAGAGGTTTGCCCTCTAGTATGTGTTCTTTTCTGTCAATCTTTGCAGAATGCAAAAAGCTATTTCTCCAACAATTCACTAAAAAGTCTTGACCAAGATAACAACAACAACAAAAAACCAAAGGACACCAGTTTGGTCCTAGAATGAGACAGTTTTCAGCTGTGTAGATCATTGCTGGGCAGGAACTCAAAGCTGGGAAATAGAGAATAAGCATAGTCCTCAATTTCTTTTCGGTGGATGTCTGCTAGCTGTTATACTGAAAACATCAGACCTAAGTCTGAGGTAAGAAAGAAAGCAAAGCATCAACCCAACCACCAAAACTTAGAGCAAATTTTTTGCTTTGTTGAGCATCCCTCCCCTCCAGAGTCGGCTGAGTCTTTCTGTTGCTTTTCTTCTTCATGTACGTTTGCCTTGAATGACAGACATCATGCCACACTTTCAGTGCAAGTTTACAGATGAACCCCAACTCTCTTTCTCTATGCATCGTTAACTTGTCCATATGCTGATCTTTAACCACTACTGTCATAGTAAGTGGGTATAACAGTCAAGCAATAAAGTTTTAACGCATAAAGTAATCCACAGTTCAGTGGTAGTGCTCAGACTGCACAGCTATCTTGATTGCGTCTTTAGTAATTGAGACAGAACCAATAGACCTTTGAAATTATCTAATCAGTAAAGGAAATAAAAAGAAGGAAAGGTGACCTCTCAGCTGACTGTTGATGCAGAGCTGAGAAGCTGATACTTCACAAGGAACGAGAGAGAAGCTGCCTGCTACAGGAATGAGCACAGCAAAAAGAAGAGGGGTGCTGCCACAGGCCAGCCCAGGAGCAGTTGATAACAGAGGAGGAAATTTCCCTCTGCTCCTATAAAGAGGGAACAAGACAGGGAACTTGTTACATCTGCGTCATGAAAAAGTCCTCTTTTTTATTTTTTTTTTGGGCCCTTCAAGACTTTCCCGACTGAAACAGAATTTTATCACATATATGTCACAGAGTGTGTAGGGGTATGTGGCTAGTCTTCTGGAATCTTTCTTATCCCTAACATCTGATCTGTTTACCTTGTGGAAACTCATTGTTCTCAATTCAGGAGTAATCCAGTTTTACCATATTTTCCTAGGCAGGACGGGAGAAGGCATAGTGAATTGCAAGTTATGCTTATGATGATGGGTTGGTTGCTTGTTTTGTTAAGATTTATTTGAACCTCAGAACTAAAGTTGCTTTCTGAACCCAACAAACATGCTTCAAAATTAAAAAGATTTTAGTATTGGTCCCTGATGAAACATTTAATTGTATCTGATGACACAATTAATAACCATATTAAAATGAGATGAATAGGAACAATTGTACCCTAAAGAAAACTGGATTGTGAGAATCAGAACATGCTTGCTATTTTCTAAGGAAAGCCAATAAAGAGAAAGGGAAAAGACTGGGATAACAAACCACTGGAGAGAGAAACATTACTGTGGGAAAGATACCACAGTACAAGACATACAACCGCATGTTGTGTTAAGCTTTAACCAACAAAAGCTACACATTTGAATACACTAAAAAACTCTCTTGACATTGGTTGAGGCTTCCCTAACTCACAGCAACTCCTCACCGTCAGAAGTGCAGGGTTGTTTTTCATCATGTTTCTCCAGTATTTGGTAATTAGTCCAAGCCACTGCACTGCATCACAGCTGCTTCCCTCTCCCACAGCTGTCACTGAATGGCTCAGACGCTGAACATCCACCCAACATGTGAGACTGCTGCAGGTTCTCCTTGGATCCCAGCAATCCCTGGTATGATAGTGAGGAGAAATACTCACTGATTCAGTGCTTGAACTTGATCCGAATCTAAGCTTGGACCTTGTCTGAGTTGAACAGTGCAGAGCGCCGTGCCTGGCGTGCAATAACCCCATGGATGAGGGCAGGTAGAGCTGGCTGCAGAGAAGGTGGCTTTGCAGGAAAGGGTCTGGGAGTCGTGGTGGACAAGTCAAATGGGAGACATCAGTGAGCCTTGTAGAAAAAACCAGCTGTGCCCTGGGCTGTGCAAGTGAGAGCACAGCCAGCCAGGTGAGGGGAGGGCTTCCTGCTGTCAGCACTGGTGAGGCTCCGCATGGACATTGGGTCCAGTTTGGGGTTCTCCAGTACAATACAGAGCTGTATGCACTGGAGTGAGCCCAGTTGTGCCATTGAGCTGGCTGCGGCTGGATCCTAGGATGGGAGAGAAGAGGCTGATGAAGGTTTTGTGCTGTGGCACTTTAATGTCACCGTGTCAGATTCTCATCCCTGCCTTTGTCTTGTTCTCCTCTGTGATACCATACCATTGTGGATAATTTCCCAATCACATGGTAGTAAGTGCACTGTAGTGGTTCCTGAATGTTGGACCATGCCTAAATTTAAGCTGAAGGCTGTGATTGAGTTCGTTCAACTTACAGTCCTCTTGTTTTGCAATTAAGGAAGGACATTGCTACTAAGTACTCCTGAACTGACGGCCCTACTGACCAGGCCAGTCAGCCCAAGAACCACAATAGTGCACAAGGACAAATTGAAGAAGCAAAGAGACTATTGACTGATTTAGTCAGCCAAAGGATGAAACAGCCTTTGCACTGAGCCTAGTTGTTTTTGTGTCTGAGTTAGATTTCCCACTGGTGCCATGAATAACTGTGACATTTGTTCACTGACAAGTACCAGAGTAATCCCAGCCTTACAGTTGTCTAAGAGAGATAGACAGGTATAGGGATAGACTGCAGAGAGATAGACAGGTATTTTCTGGGTATTAGCACATCAAACTTCATGAAAATAAACTTACTGAAGACTTTATCTTTGAGACAGCAGAGATGAGATGTCAGCAAGCTGGAATTTCCTATTCCTGAGTTTTAGGTTTAAATGCTTTATCATTTTTTGGTGTAAATTAACAGCAAAAATTCAAACCTGTGATCAAAAAACACCTATGAACATTATGTGAGGAAAGAGGAAAGTAGCTTTGCTTGACTGAGGTGGTTTAGAAGTAATCTGATAGTCTACACTGCAACTGTATTCAGGAATGTTAAAAGACAGGGCAAAGCAAGGAAAAAATGCCACACAATTGTACAGCAAAGTTCAGAAAAGAATGCCCCCATTAAATCTTAATTTATCTCAAGGCAACACCATATTCAATAACTGTTTTTGCTTTAAAAGCCACTGTGAAAATGAAAACCTTTTTCCTGCTGCTTGTATTGAAAAAAGCAATAGCTAAATAAAGGGGGAAAAAACCCTGTCTGTGAGTTTTCTACTGGCATGCAGTCTGCTTAGTCTTTTTGTTCGCAACAGTGGCAAGTTTCCTGTGCCAAGGCAAAAATCTCAGTCCCTGCCTAAAAGGGTATGTCCCCCTCCCTGAGCCGTCCTTGGAAATCCAAGGACACCCTAGAAATCCAGCCCAAAAGCAGAATGCACATGCTGGGGAAGAGAGATAGACCAAGACTAAGGACTGCTTAATAGTTATGAAATATATAGGAAGGAAATGAAATGTAAAGGAAAAGCAAGGCTTTATGCTGAACTTTGAGCTTCTGCTCAGGAGCGGTGAAGGAGAACTGCCCTGTCGCAGCACCCGTGGGCTCGCTCCCGCTGCCCACACGGAACTGCAGCTGACCCTGCAATACTAAATTAAACATGACTGGCACTGTCCTCAAGTACTGAGGCACAAAACTACCTCTTCTGTAATATAAATTCACCCTTCTCCAGGGTGGCTGCTGCAGGTGAGGCTCCCTGGTCCATGCTGACTCCTGAACCCTGCCCAGGAATTATTTGGGAGAGAGCTAGATCTCCCAGATGGTAACTGTGGCATTATGACAGTAGAGATGACTGAGCTCCTGGGAGCGTTCCCCGGAAATCTTTAATTGACTTATACAGATGTAGTCTTTGTGGTTTTAGTCCAACCTTCTGTTGTGAACACATAAGAACATCATAGCCTGGCTGCTGTGGAGGAAAGAACCTGAAAACTGTACACCTTTACATGAACAATGTAACTTGATATTATGGGGACAGGCAGAAATAATAAAATATCAGTTCATTGCTGCTTTGTCCCTTACTTGTTCTGGGAATATACTTCTTAAGCATATCTGTGAACAAACCTTTTTTGCTGAGAAATACTTCACAGAGAAGCACCGCAACCTAATTCTGCAATCTGAACCGCAGAAGCAGCATTCCAGTGATTAGTCATCCAAATGAATTACAGAATGACTGCCATTTATATTTTATGCTTTATGTTTTAGTTGAAAGGATTCCTTAATAGAATAACCAGCTTCTTTTGGAGGAATAAAATTTACAGTATAGTGCTCTCTGCACGGGCACTTCAAATTTCCTTAAATATAGTCTACGGCTTTCCAGACACAGGGTAATTGCTTTCATAATGATTAATATAGTTTGCAATATAATCATTATCAAACCTTCATGAAAACTGATCTTGTTAGCTCCATTTTGTATAACAGATTTTTATAATAGCTTGAAATATTTAAAAGCTTGAGTTTTCTTAAAAAAAAATAAAAATGAATCCCACTACTATTGTTGTGGAAATTTACTACTCATTTTGTGGTAATCAAAATCTTTCTAATTATCAAAGTCATAGCTTCATTAAAGAAAATTCAAACTCATAAGCAGGGGTATTACAAGTTCTTAGTGGCAGCCATTTAGTCATAAAACTATTCTGAATTTATTTTTAAATTAATAAAATACAAGTTATGAGCGACAACAAGGAGTTACAAAAGCAAAACCTAGAGAATATATAACCAGAAAGATGAGTTTGTACAATTTGGTTCTTTGTTGCATGATGAGATCACTTGTAATTAAACCTGTACCAAATTTACAGGCTCATTCTTTAAAACTTCATGTCATTAAGCAGATGATTCATTTTGTGGTATATTTTTCTTGGTGATCTATTCCTTGCATCCCTACCAGTGCTGAAAATGCTGTCATTGTATTGAAACAATGAAAGTATGTCAAACTAAAACCAGCTATACCAGCCCTATTTCTCTCACAGAAAATTACTTCTCACTGAATTTCTACAGTCTTGCTATGTAATTTTCTAGAGTAGCAATTTTGACGTGGTGCTTCATGTGTTACTTCAGCGTGTTCTTTGGAAGCAGCTATGACAAGTGAGCATTTTGTCCTCATGTTAAATGGGCTCACCCCTTCACTGGAAAATGCATTCTGTTGGTCCATAAAGCTAAAATGATGACAAAGAGCCCAAGTAGGGCTCTTGTCCTTCCTTTTCCTCAGTCCTCTGTGTGCCACCCCTGCTTGCTTTGTCAGATTCTCTCCAAAGTAGCTCCAAATTGTACTCTATTCTGTGCTCCAGTGACATTTCCAATAAGTGGTGTTTCTGCTACAGGATTCTGACAAAGAGCCCACCAAGCAGCACAAATGTTACAGCCCTTTCTAAAATAGCCTTACAGGAAGACTGATAATTTATGATTAAGCATGCCAGTTTAGGATTCAAAGTGGTTGAAATTCAAAGCATGCAAACCATTCAGTTTGCCCATCAGCTCAACAGTTGTAAAATTGCTTCAAAATCGTGAAATTGTAAAATTGCTTCAAATAATGTGATGTGAAGCTGGAAGGGGATAAAACCAGACCCAATGGTAATGAACTTGGGGCAAAAGGAACAAGGATGGGGATGAAATTGGGAGCCCAGATCAAGTGCATCTACACAAATGCACGCAGTATGGGCAACAAACAGGAGGAGCTGCAGGCCATTGTACTGCAGGAAAACTACGATATAGTTGCCATCACAGAAGCGTGGTGGGATGACTCACACAATTGGAGTGCTGCAATCAATGGCTACCAACTCTTCAGAAGGGATAGGCAAGGAAAGAGAGGTGGTGGGGTGGCCCTCTATGTTAGAGACAGATTCGAATGCCTAGAAGTTAATAATGGTAATGACAGTGTAGAGTGTTTATGGGTCAGACTGAAGGGGAAGGCCAACAAGACAGACATCATGGTGGGAGTTTACTACAGACACCCAAACCAGGACATAGAAATTGATGAAATATTCTATCAGCAACTGGAAGAGCTCTCGCAATCACTTGCCTTGTTCTTGTGGGGGACTTCAACTTCCCAGACATCTGCTGGAAATATAACACAGCAGAGAGGGAACAGTCCTGGAGGTTCCTAGAGTGTGTGGAAGACAACTTCCTAACACAGCTGGTGAGCGAGCCGACTGGAAAGCGCCCTACTGGACCTGCTGCTTGTTAACAGAGACCTTCACGGAAAGGGTTATCCAGCATTGGAATAGGCTGCCCAGGGAAGTGGTTGAGGCAGTGTCCCTGGAGGTGTTCAAGAGTCGGGTTGGCATGGTCCTCAGGAATATGGTTTAGTGATTTTTTATTGCTTATTTCTTATTTATTTTTTTGTCAGAGTTAGGTTGATGGTTGGACTAGATGATCTTTAAGGTCCCTTCCAACCTAGACGATTCTATGATTCTAGGATGTGTAGTATCCCACCTGAAGAAAGATGGGCAGGACAAGGAAGTACCACAGAACCTGGGTACATTCTGTGTGCATTTTTTTATATGTGCACAGAGGAACCTTTCTTGGGACAGAACAAGCCACAGCCTTTGCCGCTGCCCTCCCTCCTCTGTGAACACTGAAATGAGCAATTTACCCTTCAAAGCAGAGGCTGCTCTGAGACACCAGTGCTCACCTGTGTGGCCTTGGCAGGCAGGCGCTGCCTAACGACAGGCAGAACTTGTTAGTTCAAGCACATCACACCCTATTCACAACTACGGGATTTTGCTTTGCAACTCACCCACGTGTGAGTAGCTTCATGCACGGATGGAGCAAACTCCTTGCCAAAGGACGTGCAATCCAACTCTAAGGGAGAGGAAAAACTTTTTGCAGTTGGCACTGTACCTGGTTTGTGTATAGTGGATCTCTACTCCCACTGATCTTTTCTGTGATCCTTTACTGAAAATATACACTAAAATATCAAGGTCTAAATACATTCTGTTAAATATGGAAACACTGCTCGAGGAAGAGTATTTTCTTGGATTGTCATAAAAGCTACCCATTGTTTTGAAAAGAAGGAAAGAAAATGGGAAAAAAGTAACTGGAATTCTGTAGAGCAATGCCATCTTAACAGTGAGAGAAGAGGACAATCAAATGTGTTTTAAACCTCTGATGAAGTCATGTTCCTACCGGATGAGGGATGAACTTTGCTCAGAATTTGAAACAGGTCACTTTCTGACCTACAGTTCTGACAGTATTGCTGGTTTAAGGGGAGAAAGGCACTTTCCATGTTTTTTTTGTTTGGGTGTCCCCCCCACTCCCCACTCTCTTCTCTCTGCCAGCGGCATTGTCCCCCATACTGACTTAAAAGTTTAGGGAATTAATCTTGTCTTTCATTTTAAAGCTTCATTAGCACTATCATTGTTAAGAGACTGCAAACGACCTTGCTATTTTTACTTCTTTTTATTTTCCCTCAGATTAATTAGTCTGGACCTCATTAAGGGTTGAATGCATTTCTCAGGTGACAACCCAATTGTGCAGACTGAAGGATACAATCAATATTCACTAAGCAATGTACATGGAACAAAGCAACACATGGCTCTACGTTGAGCACTGGAATACTGCTTAAATGCCCTTATGGGCATCAGTAGTAGAAGGATGGGGAACACTCAGGTATGGTGGGCTTGGGAGGACCTGGGTAGTGTTGCCACTTGCCTAGAACGTAACTGGCTCTGTCTTTGTGAGGGCATTTGCCCTCAGCTGGTGCATGTGTTCAGTCTGACACGCTGTGGGACAGCCCCATGTCAGCTTTACATTCTGAAGGACAGTTTCTTCAGATGAGGGTGGCCAAGTGCAGAATAAGGTCCATGGCTGAGAACAAAGCCTGCAGGAGCCTGGAACTCGTACACTCCAAATTATTGCAAGGTCTGTAGACTCATGTTCATCATTACTGCTGAAAGTAACTTCCTTCTTCCACACTTCACCCTTCGCTGCTCCTCACCCTAGCACCGTGCAGAGCATGGTGTACATCTGACATGAGGCCCGACCATCTGAAGTAAAGCTAAGTGAAAACTCAAACTGTACCTTTGGAGGGTGTCAGATTCAGTATCTGCTAACTTTGTTCATACTGAGATACTTTTATGGCTCATTGAGTGTTAGAAAAGAAAATGTTACCTCATTTCTGTGTTTAAATTGGGAAAAAAAAATCTATAAAAGGGCAAATATTTTCTCCTGAATATCACTAGCCTCACTTAGAATTTTATTTGTACTGAATAAAACCTGTAAATTCTATTTAGCCACACTAAAGGGAAACTAAAAATGCATTATAAAACACATTTTCAAAAGGTCAAGAGTTTTAGGAGAAAAATTTAACTTTGAAACAGTGACTAAGACAGTGAAACAAGAAATCACAGAGAAGACAGGAACAAGAAAGGTAAAACAGATAAAGCTGAATATTTAATCTACCTTGCAGTATAATCCACTACAGTGAAGAATTGAAAAGTCACTGATGTAGCCTTCCAACATACCTTCTGGTATGAACCCAGATGGAGATTCTCCTTAGGCTTTTCTTTTATTCCTAATGTGTTTATAGAAACATTTTTGATTGTCCTTAACAGCAGAAGCCAGTTTAAGTTCTAGTTGGGTTTTAACACTTCTAATTTTCTCCCTGCATAACCTCACGACATCTTTGTAGTCCTCCTGAGTAACCTGCACCTTCTTCCAAAGGTCATAAACTCTTTTTTTCCCTTGAATTCCAGACAAAGCCTTCTGTTCAGCCAGGCCAGTTTTCTTCTCTGAGGGCTCATCTTTTGGCACATGGAGATGGCCTGCTCTCATGCCTTTAAGGTTTATTTTTTGAACAATATTCAGCCTTCCTGGACACTTTTGCCCTTCAAGACTGCCTCCCATGGGACTTTGTCAACCAGGCACCTGAAAAAACCAAAGTCTGCCCTCCAGCAGCCCCAGGTGGCAGTTCTGCTGACCTCCCTCCTTGCTTCTCCAGGAATCGAAAACTCTATCTAATTTCATGATCGCTGTGCCCAAGACAGCCTCCAACCAGGTCCAAAAGTCCTTCTCTGTTCACAAACAACAGGTCCAGTGTGACACCTTCCCAAGATGGCTCCCTCCCCAGCTATGTCAGAAGTTATCCCCAACACACTGCAGGAACCTCCTGGACTGTTCCCTCTCAGCTGTATTGTATTTCCAGCAGACATCTGGTAAGTTGAAGTTCCCCAGAGAACAAGGGTTAGCGATTGTGAGACTTCTCACAGCTGCTTATAGAATGTTTTATCTGCCCCTTCGTCTTGGTTGGGCAGTCTATAACAGACTCCCGCCATGATATCTGTCTTGTTGGCCCTCCCCCTGATTCTTACCCGTAAACACTCAACCCTGTTGTCACCATCATTAAGTTCTAGACAAGCAAAATACTACCTAACATACAGGTCTACCCCTGTATGGCCTATCCCTTTTGAAGAAGCATTCCAATGCAGCACTCCAGTTGTGTGTCATCCCACCATGTTCCTGTCATGGTGACTACATCATAGTTTTCCTGCTGCATGATGGCTTCCAGCTCCTCCTGCTTGTTTTCTACTGATTCTACCATTGTTCTCTACTTACAGTGGTGTAAAGCTCATGAGACACTGAAGGGTCTTCTGGTAAAAGAACTGTGTAAGAAAGAATGGTTCAGCCTATGGTGACAAGTGGCTTTATTTTTAAGCCTCAAGAACTTACTAGTGCTTCGATTTGTACTTGGTGAAATAGTGTAGGGTGATTTACACAGTTTAAATTTTTCTGGGGTTCTGTTCTATTTCTTTGTGCTTCTTGACAGAATATCTCAGTGTTAATCTTCAGCTGAGAATTTATTATCATTGAAAGCAGTGTTGTTATATGACAAACCCTGGGAAGTGATCCTGTTAAAACAGATAAAAAGAAATTCTAAGGTTCCAAACTCCTGCTACAACCAGGATTATTTTTTTGTGTGTGTGAGATTCTTCCATAACATAGATTTATCTACATAAAACTCACGTATAATTACAAGGTGATCGTGCTTGAGTGGAGGGGATAGGCAAGATGGACAACCTCTCCAGAATTCATTATTTTATCATGTACTGACCTTTCGGACAAAGACCAATTCATGTCTTGTCATTTTCAAATTCTTTATCTTCCAGACCTGTTTTCTGTGCTTGTGGATATTGCTTTCTAAAACATGATATTAATAAGACATGAAGCCACATTTAGCTGTTGCTTTACTTGCAATAATCAAACAAGAATAGCAAACTCTTGTCATACCACAGTGCCATGAGACCTTTCTGTACAAGTTAGTCTTGCGAAGTTGCAAAAATAAATTTGTGGTTGTACCTGGAGCAGTATATTCCATAACATAAAATGGGCATCACAGTAAGAGTTTGGCTTCCACAATGTCAGGGATACTCCTACCTTACTCCTTGCAGATGTGTTGATAGGTATCTGGCATAGTCCTGGGATTCTGCTGCTTAAGGACTGCCCAGCAGTGGAACAGATGTCCAGAGAGGTTGTGGGAAAACTATCCTCAGAGGTTTTCAAGAGCCATCAAAGCAAAGCCCTGAATGATCTGATCAGGAGCCAACACCGACTTCAGCAGGAGGTTAAAGCAGAGACACTCCTACCCCCGAGATCCTGTCCTGCTGGACGATTCTGCGATTCTCTGATAATTCTCTGCTTCTCATATTTTGCTGTGGAGGCACCTACCCTTCCCACAAAGAGGAGCTGTCTTGTCTTGGGACCTTCAAGAAGCTCCAGTCCCTATGTGTCTTTCCACAAAATACTCCCTGCTTTTTGTGAACATTTATCAGAGCTGACTCCTCGGGATTTGGTAAAATAGTTCACTGCCCAGAGCACCCAGAGATGGACACCTGGGGCACCATATGCAATGCAGAAGGTTGGGTATTTAGCTGCAACTGGGTGTCTGCTGAGTTCACATTGCCATTGTGCTGCTTAATTAGTGCCTTAGCTCTAAGTCTACATACACAGTCTGTCACAACACTGCGTAATTCATATAATAAAAAGTATTCACTCTACATACATAGTGAAACACAATCTCTAACTTGCCTTCATCTCCATAGCAACTCTGTGCATCATATTAATAATATACAAGACTGTTAAATGTTTTTTTCTAGATCACCTTCTCATTTACACCTTCCCCATTTGCTAGTTTCAGAGGCTCATGCCATTACAATTTCATAATACGAATGTGTTAAATGATAGTCAGCTAAAGTGCTTCCTTCAGTGCGCTTCTTCCCTCATCCTGCACGTCCATCACTACGTTAGTGCTGGTACTACAGATACGGCTTACATTCCCATAATGCTGAACACCCTGGAACAACATGAATTCCCAACACTATGAACTGCTGAACAAATTCAACTCTGATTTTCTTGCACTTCAACTTTACCTAGAGCTTAAATTGCTTAGGGTAGCATGGCGAGTGTTGCCCCAGGGATGCTTCTAATCTCACATTCACTTGTACTCTTGTTCCCAGGTAAGTCAGTGGTCTTTCTGAGTCCTTGAGCTGCACGGTGGGTTTTTTTCTATATTGTTCATGGAAAGCTACATAGTATTGTAATCTTCTCTCCTTTTCTCTTTCTGCATTCATCATCAAACAAGGAAATATTGTTAACTTGTGACTTTCAGAATCCCTGGGAGATGCGTACAAGGAAAAAGCTTCTGACTGTAGGAGTTCAGCACTATGTGCCTCAAGAATATGTTCTCACCCCCTTGGAAATGCAGACATGGACACTCCCTTCTGAAAATGATAAGGCTGATCTGGGAGTCCCTTGGGAAGTTTTATGGTAGCTCAGCCTCAGGAGACCTCTGCTTCTGCATGTTCTCAGACTGTTGCATAAAAATGGGAACTTTGCCAGCTTGGGGTGATTCTCACTGTGTTTTTAAAAGCTCGGATTTCAATGCTGTTTGGGCTGGGAGTCTCTGTTGATTTACTTACTATGCTCCAGTGATTCATAATTATTCTGTAGAAAAACTGCTTAAAGCTGACAAAGTCCATACAGGCTTTCTTTGGGGGGCTTCATTATTCATGAAAAATGTCAACTGTTTAATTCAAGTGTCTAGTACTAGATCAGCAACAAAAAGGCATAAGGATATAAATTGAAGCACAAAAAGAACAGGCTAGAGATTGACTTAAACATTGATTGATTGTTTTAAACTTCTGGGCCAGAAACTGTTTTCCTGTAGCATTCTCCTTCAGGACCCTTAGCTGCCTACCTGACACAAAGATCAGCATCCATTTAGAAATAATGACAGTTACGTGACTGTGATCACTTGAATGCTGAGACCGTGTGCCCTGCAAAGGTGAATAAAGGTTATTTTTCTTTTACGACTCTGTTGAGGTTTACACCACAGAAGTATAATTAGCTATTAACATATATACTCCTTTAAAGTAAAACTCTCTCATGATATTGCCATTCTCATTAAATTCTACAAGACTTGTTCTACAAGAAACATCCCCACTCTTTTTTCTCTCTCTCTTTTTTTTTTTTTTTTTTTTTTCCCTTCTATGCTGATGCTGCCCAGGTTTTTTGGCAAAACAATTTTGGTAAATATTTAAGTTTGAAAGCTACAGTAGTTGGGGAGAAGAAAATGGTAAGGAATGTCTCCTCCCAAAAGATAAATTTTTTTCTTTTAAGGAATTTACAGCGTAACAGTGGTGAGGCACCTACTGTTTTTTTCCCCAGGAGCTCAGTTACGTTTTGTTAAAGGCAATTCAAATGGCTGCTTTTGTTGCAGTTACCTGAGAAGTACTTGAGAAAAATGAGCAAACTCTTTATGCTCACAACATAGTAAAGGATTTGAGGAAAGAGAATCCTGACAGCAGGTCTTTCAGTCCCTAAAACGTCCTCAGAGGCCATTCATGGAAAGTGTCAGTTAAGGAAACAAGTACAGGCTGATTTGCTGCTGTGGGCAAAGTATTCAGCAGCTTTGAAGCTCACACATTTCATCCAGGTACAGTAGTGCTGAGAAAGGGAGGGAAAATACAGGAGTGAAAAGATCATTCTGCCAGGAGCCGTGAGCGCTTTGGGAGGTGGGATGGGACCAGGCTCTGGGCAGCCCGGCGTGGAAGTGCCATGCGGCAGCTGCGGGCGCTGGATGCGTCTCTGGGATGGAGACTGCTGATCTCGCACAGCAAAATCCTCTTTGTTGTTGGTATCATGAAAATGACCCACTGTTGGGCCTCTGTGTATAAGGGGAGTTTTTCACAGATAATGTATTCTTAATTAGCAATTAGCTTTGGACTCCACCATCTAATTAGATAAGAAGTTATCTTATTCGATTTCAGGAGACTAATTCAGAGTATTTGTGTTGTGCCTGACTTCTTGTTTAAATGTGTTTTGGAGAATCCTGTCCCACATTTCTGCACTGGATTATAAATCCTTTGGTTCCACTGTCCTCTGCCAAGCAAAATTTTTGTACTGACTGACTTTCACACCCATCTTTTATTTGCTTGTGTTTTAAACTAAACTAAGAGAACTGACCTTATTAAATCACCTAGCTCAAGGCATTTTCTGTAGATCTTAAATTTTTATTTGTGGCTTTTTTCAAATATCATTTTAATAAGTATAGAGGTCACATTTGAACCAAGTAATTCAATTCCAGTCTTATTCAATGTATTCACCAACGACCTGGATGAGGGAACAGAGTGTACGCTCAGCATGTTTGCTGGTGACACAAAACGGGGAGGAGTGGGTGACACACCAGAAGTCTGTGCCACCATCCAGAAGGACTTGAACAAGCTGGACAGCTGGTCAGAGAAGAACCTGACTGTCCCCTCTTTGTGGCCCAGAGAATTAAAATGCTGACTGCACACAAGCTTGGGTTCTGGCTAGTAGCTGGGATGTTGCTGGAGGCAGCCATCACCTGGTTCTACTTTCAGAGAGCTCCAAAGAAGCAGATCTGTTTTCATCCCCATGACAGCGTTAGTGTGCTAATGTAGTGAGAAAGAGGCATGCTAACGGAGTGCTTCATCCCACCCCAGATTCTGTCTCAGGCAATAGCTGATGCTCCAGCTATCCCATGGACTTCAGAAGCTTCTGAGTGAAACAGCACACAGGGGATCAGGGTGCTGATGCCACATCCCAGGGCTTCATACAAGTGGATGGAGTTTCCCATAGAACTGCGAACAGCATGAGCTGTCAAGGCATTGCAATGGAACCCTCTCCCCCCCAGCACTGCAGTTTTGTAATACCCGGTTCATTTTTACATTTACTCCAGTATTTTGAGCCAGGTTAACAGTGATGGCAAATTCAGGGGAGATCACTAATGAAGGCAAGCCCTAAGTTCATAAATCCCACTGGCACAGTGTAACGACATGATCGCCACGTGAGTATACTCAGTTTTTCCATGCATGGTCTTAGGCCATGAGCTGACTGGGCTGCCAGCTTAACGCTGCCAGACTGGAACTTCTTCACCCCAACACCTTTCCACAAACCTCCTGAAGAAAGATGCTCCCAGCCAAGGAGCCTGCCCTCCAGCCATCCCTCCTCTCCACCATGCCAGGCTGCCCATCCCAGCATGGTACCAATTCACTGCTGTTTACCGGGGATGATGGCGCTCCAAAACCAGTTAATTGCTGGAATATGTAGCCAAAATAATGGGAAGACTACTGTACTGTCCTGCAAAGGCAACTTTGACCTAGCCTTGTGCAGAGACATGCTGTCTTCCCTCTCCTGTGGCTGAAAGTATTTCTCCACACTTGGTCAATACGCAGTGGATGGCAGTATGAGCCTTCTGTCTTGAGGCAGATTTAGATTGACTGAGCCTCATTGCTCTCATTTAAATGGGGAAGCAGTATAAAAATTTCCAGCTACTGTAATGCTCGGTGAACTCTGCTTGTCTTATGTCTTTGGATTTTATCTTTCCTGCAAGTCTCCTTCACTCATTTATCTCTATCTTTTGAGAGTGACTCATCCATTGTTTCATTTTAAGTCGATTCAGTGTCTAATCATTCTAATTTTCCTTTGTTCAACATTTAGGTTTTGAAAGTCAAACAACACAGGACAGGCTTGCAATCACAGCACTGTCAGATTATTCATATTCTTACATAAAACACCTGACTGCTGCTGCTACAAACCCACTAGAAGGCTACAAAAATGAACACAGGAGCAAGGAGAGATCAGGGAGGTGAAGAAGAAGAAAGAATTTGAACAATTAGCATACAAGTCTTTAAAATAATCTCTCGTCTGCCACAGTACCTCCTCCATGCTCATGTAGTACTTCTCTAAAATATGGAAAAATTCTGAAGTCTGCTACAGTATCTCAACAGAAATCAAGAGAAATAGCACTCAGCAAAAACTTTAACCATATTGCAAAAAAGCTGGTAATACCATAAATACTATTAACCAGCTTTTTCTAGAAAGATCTACTATATTCTAGATACCAGGCAAACAAAAAAATATCATGGTGCTGCCCCTGAAGAGAGTATAAATTGAATTCCATGGAAAGGCACACCACTCCATACCAAAATGTAGCTGCTCACATCCCACAGTGCTCACTTTGAATTTCAGAATCCAGTTGCTTGTCTGAATATTTCTCTAGCCAGATAGATAAATATTTCAGGCTCTCAGATAAATGCATTCACTCATTTTTTTATCAGTGCTTCTGCCTAGCAGCAGATTTCTAGATTCTGTATTTATTTATTGTACTCTTTATTACATTAACCATTGGCCTTTTGCTTGAAAATAAAGTGTAACCTTAAACAAGACCTGAAAACAGAGCGGTGACAGATCTATAACTCTGCAAACATGCCAGCGCAGTGATCTGACGTTGCTGCTACTCAGGGGCAAAACCCGAGCTCGCCACGCAGAGGCCTTCTAAGGCAAGAGCTTCCTTGGTGCCACACATCAAATCCCTGCTAAATCCCACCGCCTCTGGCATCCACAGTGCAAATTGGGAATTTTAGTGGCAGGAAATGGCACAGATGAGAAACAGCAGCAAGGGAATGAGGAACCATCGGACTCCTCACTGCCACAGACTTCAAAGTGAATTCCTTGAGCACAGCTGAGATTAGGGGAGTCTTAGCGAAAGTAATGCAGAGGAACCAGTGAAGACTCAGAACTCAAAAGGGAACAAGGACCTGACAACAATAAGGCTAAACCACAATAACTTTCAAAAGGAAAACCGAACCAAACCAACAACCCAGGAGCCCACAACAAAACACAAACCAGAGGTTATGCTGAACATACGACCTAAACCCTGTCTGGTGTGTATATATCATCCCAGGGAATCCTTTTATTTCAGCAAATACAGATGGGATCTTCTTAATGAATAAGACTAAACATTTCTGGTCTAAATTTCAGTTGTTACTGAAACTTTCACTCTCTGTTTTCTATCCCAATGATTTCTTCTCGTTTTTCCTTCTAACTTTTGAGAGTTGAAGGAAGAGTGACATCAAATACACTTTGCACCTAACAAAAAGAATCATTCTGGACTTATTTTGAGAAACCGTGAAGTGGTTGGAAAATTTTAAAGGCAACCAGCCTTCTGTGTGTAACAGTCCCCTGCTTTGTTCCTGGGAGAGATGACTCTTGTTCTGCTGAGCCACAGGTCCTTTACTGCAGCCGTGGTCTCAGAGGAGGGATAAGGAAGCATCTTATCTCTGTTTACACAGCTACTGCTGAGGAGAAGTAGCGAAAATGTGGCATTGAGGTTTCAAAAGACCCAGTCCATCCGATACCTTTAACAAAGACTTTGCTCTCATGTTATCCTTTGGAGAATGTTGGCAAGGCACAGTCTTGTCCTAATGCTTTAGAAATATGGTCTCAGCTTTGAGCTAATATTACATACAAACTTCCTTACACCTAAATGGGGTGTCTCTGGCAGCGTCTTGAATCATGTCCAGATTAAAAAAATCAGAATATTCCATGACAAAATTTGTTATTGTTATTAATCAGGCTGGAAAGGAGATCGTACAACTCAGTTCATGTAAATTGTCCCAGTGAGGTCAGCTATGAAAACGATATTGAATCAGGGTGGCTTCTTGAAGGACTAATTACACAAACAAGTTAACATTACAATCATGAGTGCTTAATACAGAGACAAATATGGAAAATGGCACTTGGTCTGCTAAGTTTTGAAACACTACCTGGTTCAGACTGCTTTTCAGCCTCTTTGTACATTTCAAGCACTTGTTTTTTAATAAGTTAAAATGACCTGTTTGGTTTCTCAAAAAAGAGAAAAAAATCTGTGTTTGTTAAAAGCAGACCTTCAGTTTTATTAATTAGGAAAATTATAATTCATGACGAAATTTTTGAATAATTTATTTTTACATTGGAAACATGGTAATGAAACTAGAGGAAAGTCAAAAGGGGTATATTCAGGCATGATGGGCTCCTCATTGGTTTTTATGTACCTTCAAGGCTTCATGTTGTCTGTGTAGTAAGAGTCACTCGGATATAAACCTTAGTCAGTGAATCAAAGCAAACAATTGTATCAGGAACAATTTACAAAATCACATCCTTAGGAAGGATTGCCTGGCTCAGAAATCTTTACACTCTATTGACCGTGCGCAAGTACACCCCAGCTTTTCTCTGAAGGACTTAGCGACAGAAGTGTTCAACAGTTATTGAAAAACCGGAGAGACACAGGTAAACAAACCTGAGGTGTCAAATAGATGTAACAGAGCTCATTCTTACCTTGTTGCTCTTGACTGAAGCACAGGGAAGCCTGGACGTGCAGCTCTGACGCCTCATAAAGAAGCTGCTCATGGGAGCACAAAGGCAGCAGAGCTCGAGGGGAGCAGGAAACACCACCTTAAATGAGGGCGCACCCTGAGACTTCCAGACCAAGCTGTTTACAGCCCACCTCTATGGTGTGGTTTTATTTTTACTGTCTTTTTCTTCTGCATCCCGAAGCAGATGACAGAGCTGTACTTTGCTACCTGCCTCATGTGGGCTGGCAGGAAAGGCAGAGCAATGCTCGTTCCCTTGTGGTCACCCAAAGGACATGGATGCCTGACATCCAACCTGGGACACTCATCCAGCAGGGGCATCCCCCAGAATAACCCCACCACTGCATGAGGTCCTCACTGCTGGGCTGAGGACACCAGCCCAGGAGAGAGCCGTCACTCCAGGAGCAGCTGTGGTGCATCACTGCTTTGGAGAGGAGTTTTACCTTAGGCTTTGAACATGAGACTTCAGGTGTTTGTATTGTTTTGCACAGAGGATTGTGTTGTCCAGTGAAACTGCACATTTTCATCATGGGGACATCCCTTCAAACACCACACTCCTATTTTACCGCCTATTTGATGGGGATGGACGTTCCTGCTTCTTTATTTTACTGCCTGTTTGATGGGGATGGACGTTCCTGCTTCTTGAAAATAACTAAGGTTGGAAGTGATTGCTAAATTGGGTTGGTTGTCTGACAAAGAAGGCTTTAATTGCCAGGTTGTTGATATTACAGAGTTTTTAAGAGCACATATTCATTTTTCACATGAGTGTTTCAAAGTGAGGGATCTGTGATTCTCCAGACAAAGGTAGCTTTCTGCAGCTGGGAAGTGTATCCTTAGCTATAGGCTGAAAAAGTGAATACTATCTAAGAAAACTTGGGCTGCCAAAATGAAATCACATGTAATGCAAACACAAGTTGCTTGGAGCCTGTCAAAAGCCAAGGGAGTTGGGCAAGGGAGAGATTAAATAATCTTAGTATTTTATCCATAGCCTTCAGGGTTTAACTAAGTAGCATGGCCTGACCTCTTCCTACCAGGATTTCTAAATGTCTCTGCTGCAGCCACAGTGCTGAGAACTGCCCAAAAGCTGAGCTCAGGGTGGGAAAGGTGGGAGCAGGGTGGGCGCCAGGCTCAGCCACAGCAGAAATTGGCCCTTCTTCCGCAGCGCTGGGGAGGCGCTGGGCATCGTGGCTTCAGCTAAAGAATACTCTGCCAGTGTATTAGCATAACCTACTCTGCCTGCAGAGATGCCAGGGTCTCTTTAAAGGATGCCTTGAGCATGAAATGAAACTTCTATCAGCTCTTGGCCAGGTGATGGCCAGTGACACAAAGGGAACCTGAAAGAGAGGGGCAGCAGGCGGCACTAGAAATCAGCTGCAATTCACATGAATTTGCTGCAGCTGCTGGTCCTCAAGTCACCAGAATTTTGCTCTCTCTCATAATCTCCTCCGCTTCACAGACAGTTCTTCCCTAGGAAGAGTAAGCTCAGTGGATTATTATTTTGAACATGATATGAAGGTGAATTTCCCCAGAGTCTCTTGTGCTGCAGCAAACACAACCATGTGCCTTAGAATGACTGTTGTCCCGCTGCAGGATGGTTCTCATGTTGGTCAAGCCTTGGTCATGACATAACAGCATCAACTTCGGCTGGCCCTCAGGGATCCATTTTCTGTGACATAAAAAGGGCAATAGCAAAGGAATTAAAAATGAAAGCTTCATCTGTGCATGTCAGGTGAACCACTTCGTACATTGAGCTTTGCTGAGCTAAAGAGGATGCTGTTTTCATTGTTATTGCTGCATTGCTGTCTTCAGTAGCTGATTCAGCTAGAAGACCCTTCCTTTCATGACAGCTCTTTCAAATAGTGGAAGATGAGGAAAGTGCAATAAAAGTAACCCACCTACTTTGAGAGTTCACAGAAGATTGTGCATTTCCATAGGTAACTCCTCCTTTGCAGGCCATGCACTGTATGATTGTCTGTCCCAGGGTCACTCACCTACTGCAGCGACCTTCAGCTGCTCTAGTCACCCATCAAGACCATACCCGTCGTCAGCAAAATATAAAATTGATTATAAATAACTGAAATAATTTGAGATGAAAAGGTAATTGAGATGAGAAGATGAAGAAATGGATATTGAATCTAATGAGGTAACTTAAAATACTTCAAATTGAGATTCCTTTGATTCCTTATACTAATTGCCAAAGTTTACATATGCAGCAGAGCTGGAATTTAGAAAGACAACGTGGGCATCCTTGAGACATCCTTTAATGGTAGCAGCAGACAATAACACTCCATACAAGACCTCTGAGCCTCCACAGCCCTGTTCGAGTGGAAATTTGAGTTTTGAAAAGATTGGTACCAAAATGTCTCCTGAGTTCCATTGGTCCAGAATGTCACTATTCATATTTTAGTAACAACAGAGAAACTTGTTTTAACTGCATGCAGAAATATTTTCTTCGAAGCTAAAAACAAACTAATAAGAACACGAAAACTATTTGCTGTGTACCCCTGTTTCCGTATCCCCATAGGTTAGCTATGGGCAGTCTCTACCACCAAGGAATGGATGCAAGCACACCTACATAGCAATGGCTCTGCAACCTGCCACAATGGGGCTGCAATCTGCTGTCCTTTGCGTTTCCCAGCTCAGAATACAAATCAGCAATAACTTCATTCCTGTTTTCCCCACGGAGCACCTCTGTCTTGCTCCTGGGTGATGCAGGGCTGCTGCTGCTGCTCCTGGGCTGGTGCTTCTGCAAGGGGGTCGTGTCCAGCCCAGCGGAGCCACGGAACCATTCCCTTGGCAGCTTGCAGAGCTGGCAGGGACTACGCAGTGGGAGCTTCTATTGTTGCTTGATTATTTTTTAAACTGAATTACAGACAACAGAAGAGATGCCCCGGGGATCTTCCGAGAAAATAGAAAATGTATATGCTTTGGCTGACGCTGTGAGCTTCTGCTTAAGAAAGACGTGATAGACTTGTGGGAAAAGAGATCCCTTGCACCATAATTTTGCAATTCACTCCAATGTGATTTTTTGTTCGCATCACTCACGATTTTGACTCAGAGAGGCATGCTGTGGTTTCACACACCTTATTCCTTAACATTTTACCCTTCTGTCCTACCTTGTCAGGAGGAAAGAAATTCCTTTGTGTATTTGAACTACAGTAAAGTTTTTAGTTCACTGTGTTTCCATTTTCCTTTCCTAACCTAATACTCAAATGCCTTTAAAAAAAAAAGAATTAACTTTATTAATTAACAAATGACTTTGGTAGATTTGATGTAGTAGTAAATATCCACAGTCTAAAATCTTTCTGAAGAACATGACGGAAAATCACAGCCACCATCCCAAACTGGCAGCTATTTCTTTACAAATAGTAATCTTTCCATGGTACCTTAAGGACTTTTCTGGCTGCCTGAAGAGTTTGGATCACAATAGCTGATATTTTTGTCATATCTTTCCCTCTGCAGATTCCCAGAGCTACAATGCACTCTGCCTCTGGGAAGCAGAGGCAAACAAGCGTATGGTGGAAATCAATAGCTGCTTAACCAAATGTGATAAAAGGCAGCTATTGAGCCTTTCTCCTGGTACTTTATGACCATGAAATGTTTTTCTTCAGTTCTTATGTGCAAAGCCTCACAGCCCCCCCAGGGCAGTGCCTGGACCCGAGCACTGCTGCTGCAACCGGGCAGCATGATGCCGCGGGAGCTGTTCTCCATCTGCAGCAGGAATAACCCCAGGGAACTCAGAGGAGTTCAGGAACACTCTCCTAAAGTGGGGAAGAGCTCTCATAGGTGTAATGTCACAATAAAACCAGTATATTGCAGGTGAGACAGGTAGGTTCTGCATGACTGAGATGAGTGAATGAGTGCCCTGGTTTCAGCTGGGATAGAGTTAATTTTCTATCTAGCAGCTGTTGCGTTTTAGATTTAGTATGAGAATAATGTTGATAATACATATTGTTTAAGTTGTTGCTAAGCAATGTTTACCTTAGTCAAGGACTTTTTCAGCTTCCCTTAGAAGCTGAGAGGGAGCACAGACAGGACAAGCTGGCCAAGTGCATGAAGGGCTGCATGGTCCTGGTTGCTGGCTGGGGTTAAACCACAGCAGTCAGAAAGATAATCTACCTTATTTTCTCCTTTGACAGCTTGTCACTGAAAATGACTGACCCAGGGAAAGAGACAAGACAAAGTGTTAGGTTTGCCAAACGCCTAAGTGATTCCAGGTCTCCTGGTGTCCTGTTGGCAGAATTCTCTGCTCGTACATTCTTGTGTCACACAAGTGGAGGTGGTGAGTTGACGGTGCTCCTGATGCACAGCAGTGACAGACCCGCGCTGGGCACCACCAGCTGCTGTGGTGCAGAAGAACAAGGTTTAGTTGGACCTGCACAGCCTCTGTCCTGCTGTCCTGGGAGCGCTGCTGGTGCCCGGGGGTGCCAGGGTGGGGAGGGCTGGCTCTGTAGCGGTGGCAGGGATGTCAGTGGCCCAGATGTGCCTGGTGAGATCAAGGGGGTGTCTCCACTGCTGCCTGTTCTGGTAAAAGCAGCTGCAATGACCTACCTGTCATCAGAGAAACCTTGCTCTCAGGCTGGGCTAAAAGGCAGCTATCAGGTTCACCTCTTCTGAATTACCTCCCCAGGGGAAATCCTGTGTTCGGGACCACAGGCGCTGTGATGCCATTGATCTGTGTGGGACAGAGCAGGGCAGGGATGCTGATGTCCCCATGGTGAGCAGGCACTTTCCACCAGCACTGGTTCACAGCTAGCTTCGAGCTGTGCTGCTAATAATAACAGAAACAAAAGAAATTTTTTTTAAAGAAGTGTTTAATCCCTACCTAGGTGGTAATGTACATCTAAACATACATCTCCTTTACATTTTAAATGTTACAATCATTCACAAATGCAACAGCCTGCAGGTGGACCCCACTCTTGAGTTTAACTCAGATTTTTAAAAAATTCTGCATAATAGAAAGAACAAAAAAGACTTAATTTGAAGTTAAAAAAAGCAATTAATCTTTTACTAAACCATATGATGCTTCCAAAGCTTAAAATATGCATTTAAAATTTTGTTCATTGCCATGTTTAATCCTAAATTTCAAAGGTGGGAATATGACTCACACCTGCCTGTAACATCTAGCATTATTCCCAGACAGACTAATCAATAGATTTGATGTAAAAGATTAATTACCGTCCTCTCAGGAGACGGTTTGTTTACTAAACAATCAGCCATATGTAAATTATTGACTTAACATGCCATGTTTAATGGCTTCTTGACGGAGTGTAAGTGTTTGCTTATGTTCTCATACAATTACCTCAGCTAGGCAGTTTGCTTTTTAGGGGAGAGTTGGAAGTGGTTAAACTTTCTCTTTTGTCCAATGCACTGTAGGAAGAAAGCTGCAAACCGAGCTGCCTTGTGTCTTGACTTTTAGGATAAAAAGCCGCCACAGATATTTTTTGCCCTGTTTGCAATGAGCGTTTTGCTGCGCAGACGTTGTGCGAAAGCCTGTGAGTGGGACGGCAGCTGGGGGGCCGTGCTGGGGTCGCACGAAGTGTTTGCCAGCGTGAGAGGTCCTGGGGCACACATTTTCTGTGCAATCCAAATACGTGTGAGCCGATAAAAGCAAAGGGATGCAAACCAGCGTGCACAGCCAGAGGGGTGGTTCTTTCTCTTCAACACCCGGCCCAAGTGGGTGACTGAATGATGACCAGCTGACGAAGAACAGAGGGGTTTAAGCCGTGGGTGCCTGGCAGGGGTAGCCCTGCGGACCGCGGTGACCTGCCGAGACCCAGCAGCCTGTGGGTGCCGTGGCCACGCTGTCGGGGCACAAGCAGGTCCCGTCTCCCCACTGCCTGCAGGGACCAGGCAGCGCAGCTCCCGTCCCGCGCCTGACTGTCTGTGTCGTGCAGAACCTCACAGAAATACCCCTAAGCCCATCACTCACCTCAGTGAATTTCAATAGCTCTAGAGAAATCAGTAGCCAGGTTTTCAAGGAGGTGTTTGTGAAAGTGGTTTTCACGTGTAAAGGCCAAATTATTTTGATTCTAAAACACAACTCATAGTGGGTGGAACCAGATACATTCCATAAAGTTTCCAAGGGGAAAACAAAACCAGTGTTATATGTCTTAGGGTGACTAATCGTACACTGAAAGTGTGACCGTCTTACAGCACAGGGATTAGACACAGCAAATATTTCTGAGGGCAACATGCAAGAAATCTTTTTCAGCCACAAAGCCAACAAATAAGCTACAAAGTGGCTTAATAAAAACAATTTGTGAACCAAGTCCAGGAAATCCAGCCTGTCAGCAGACAACTACGAAGAGAAGTATAAAGTCAACAGAGACTTTTTATAAATATTTGTCTCCCTCCCAATTTTAGCCTTCTGTACAATTAATTTTAAATTTAATTTCACATGAAAAGATAGCTCATGAGACAAAGATGGCCAAGAACTAATTCCCTGTAGCAGTGTGGGACTATATAGCAGAATAACAGCTCATTTAAAAGTAACAGATCCATAATTTGATGCATTATTCACTTGTCTTTATCTGTAGTTTATTGTGCTACAAATCATCGTATCGTTCTGTTTTAGGTCATTACACAAATATTTGACTGTACTTTCCAGCCTCCTGGGGGGGAGAAAACCACAAACCAAACACATTGTTTGCATGGTAATGTCAGTTTTTCTCCTGTGATTTTATATAGGTATTCATTAAAAATTAATTGTGAGCGTCTGTGTGCCAATGCTGGCAAAGGCTGTTGGAGGAGATGGGAGCAGACGTGCAGGTTCTTGGCCAGGTAACAGCACAGGTAGCGCCGATGGGATCATGTACCCTGAGGCGTTCTCTGGTGAGGATCTGAGGGTCTGAGCCATGGATTTGGGCACTGTGAACTCTGAAAGTCATGTCCTGTGACCCTGAAAAGCTGCACGAAAGGCACGATGCATGGGAGAGTGAAAAGGAGGAGCAGATCAGAGGAGAGAGCTTGGGTGAGAGCCACTGCCTGTGAGAGCTTGGGTTGTTCATGTACTGGACACCAGGATGCTGCTGGGCTTCCCCCAAGCTCAGGGGTTTGATTTGAGAGTGTCACAGCAGGAAGGTTCCTGACTGGGAGCAGGTTTCCTGCTAAGGCTGGTTAGGGTGCCAAAAGGAGGTATGTGAAATGGCAATTTTGCGTGATGCACCTACAAAGCCATCATCAACAGCGCAAAATTGTTAGATGTCTGTGCACCAAACCAGGAATGTCTCCACTGAACTGTCCAGCTGCTTCTCCGCTGCCCACACTAGTAAGGCAGCATATGAAATCCAGTGCCACTTATTTGGAGTTTGCACTGATTATCTGTAATGGAACTCCAACTCATGTCAGAAAGACCAATGCACACCTCTTTCCATTGCTCAGTTTTTAGCTGATCTGCTAGCAGCTCCTTATTTCATTTCCTCTTTCAGTCTGAGCTGTGACACTGAACGCTGATGAGATAATATTTGCACTAAATGCCGGTGTTCATTTTTGATAATTAATTTGGGTTGCTAACCTTGCTTAAAGCAAGTGTTACAGCTGCCTTGTTTAGGAAACATGACCGGAACGGGCTTTTTAAAAAACCTCCGTGTCCTCGCATGGTATATCTTTACTAAAATTAACTCCTAGAATCTTTAAGCTCCAAAAACCAGTCTGTGATTGTATCAATGCAGAAGCATCGCTTCCACTGCTTTGCATGATAGTAATTATTATTAATAATGGGTAGTTTTGATTCTCTCCTCTAATTAACTTTTAATTGCTTCCCAGCTGCTAGTTATTAATATTTCAAATATGTTTATTCTCCCAATATGACCCACCTTTTGGGGACATCTTGGTTCTTAGTAAATGAATAGTGACAGCTCTATTCAGTCAAAACATCCCGAAGCAGACAGTACACCTGAAGAGGGATGCATGAGCCTCAGCACCCCTCTGGGACAGTGATCGTGCCAACGCTGCTGTGGTGCCTCCAGCTCGGAGGGGACAGCCATGTCTCTGCTTCTCACCGTTGTGAGGAGACGCTGCTTGAGCAGCCAGCGCCGTGCGAGCTCAGGCCTCTGGGAGAGGACGTCTTCCGGAGGGATGCTCCACAGCAGCGCCGGCCCCGCTCTGGGGCTGTAGCCTCGAGAGCTCTTTGGGGCCACCACCTCGCAGGGATCGGGGAATCGGAGCTGAGCAGACTGCTCTCCCCGAGAGACTGAGGCTGTTGTCCTGTCTCTGCTCCCTGTAGTGGCCACAGCAGGAGCACCTTCGGTCACCCGTGTGGTGCTGGTGTCTCAGGAGCTGCGTTATGGTTCTCATCCATGGAAAAGGATTTTATCATCTACTGTCAGGCTGGCAAACACTGCACAAAGTCATTAAATAAAATGCATCTGACCCAGTTAAGGAAATACGTTGATTCATTTCTGAGCTCATGTGCAGGGATGGGTTATATCCCTCTAAAACCAGGGACTGGGCTATGAAGAAGATGCCAGCCGCGCTGCCACCACGTCGCGTTCCCGCACACCCCGACAGCTCCTGGCTCCGAGGGCACTACACCACCATGGGAAAGTGTCCCACCGGAGCGGTCAGAATGCTGTCCTGCCAGATAAATCAAGCGGTCAACAAGAAAATGCGTTGTACCACATTGTAATAAAAGCTGGTTCCTGAAATGGATGTAGGGAATTAATCCAGGACTGACCAGGTGGCTGTTTCAGCCAAGTAAAATCGCAGTCAGCCATTGTCCTCACGTCCTTACGTAAGATACATTAACTTGGTATTCATTTCATCAAAAGGTAAGTTTAGCCCTCAAAATATAGAAAGCCACAAAACTTTTGTAAAAGTAACTGAATAAACCAGGACAGTAGCTCCTCCTTGGAAAAATAATATCAGAAATCAGTTACAGAAAACATTGTGATGAAATTTCTATAACTTCAATTTTTAAAAATTGTCACAGCCACTATGCTCCCACTTTTTACTCTGCTCCAATGACCAAGGTCTTATTTCCTGTTCATTATCACACTGCAGAGATTTAGCATTGATTTGTCTTTAGTAGTCTGATGCTTTCGATATATATTGACAAAGCAAGAGGCCTGGTAAGTGTAGAGTTTTCATATACTTTCTAGTCTATAATGTATAATGTATTTATGTCCCATTAAGAAAAAAAAATCATTTATCTTCCTCACACCCCTTTCTATTTCTGTCTCTCTGATTTTTTGTATACTATACATAATTTAAAATGAGAAAGTTAGAAGAAGAGGCAGAGCTTGAGACAGATCTTGAGGCAGAGAGAGAAAGAGAGTAACGGAAGGGAACATGGTTTCGTGATTTTTTCTTTTTGTACAAAAAGCAAAACATTAATTATATATATTTACATGCATATATCGTGAACACTATGTGTATATATTACATATTTATGCAATATTCTGTTACAAATTTTCCTTACATAGATATAAAATACATACTCTATGTACAATACTTGTGTATGTATTTTTGGATTAAGAACCATCTCTAAGAACCTTGTACAGTCAGAGGTCTTTTCACTGTAAAGGAAAGATAAAGGCAATCCCACTGCATAATCTAGTTAGCAATGGCCTAGTAAAATAGTCTTTATTCCTAGCCTTCTTTCTTTGCATGCCTGGAAAACACACTTTACTTAACATTTAAAAGACAGGACATTTATGACAAATGGCATTAATCTCAAGCTGCTTAAAACGCTATTTCAGTGGCACAGCTTAACATCTTCAGCATCACAAGTGACAAACTTTCATATGCTATTAATTCCTTAACATACTCTACCCCACAGATGATGGCAATATTGATTTATCGAAATCATTCAGAAGACTTTTAAATTTAATGGTGGAAAAGGGATTCAGTGGGTCTGGGAAACAACTTTAAAGATTCCAAATCGTGCAATAAATTAGAATAATACACACTGTAAAAAAGGGTGTAACTCTTTCCTTCTTTATTGGCTCAGAAAGTTTTTAATTTTTCTGGATGAAACTCACTAAAGTTTACTGTAATTTACTGTATGCCATAATAGCAACAGCCTTCTACCTCTCTAAAGACAGGACATGTATAGAGAAAAAGCTCTATAGATAAAGTCAGAACCTCCACAGGATGCATTTTCAACTAATACTAGTAATGGTTTCCCACATCTACCCCTAATATTCAGGATGATTGACATATACCCAGAAGCAAAACAACTGCAGATGAAAAATTCAAAGTAAACTTCGTGATCCAATAGCAAAAGTCTGGCTGTCCTCAACTGTGTAGAATAAAACCAGTGCTGTTAGTTGAAAAATGCAAAAACTACATTAAAAGATTCCCCAGGTCTTTTTCAGAGGCCCATTTTGTCCATAGAAGCCTATTTGGGGTAAGATCCATACCTGTACAGAGACAGTGGAACAATGTGCAGGGAGAGCTGACAATAACCAAAGAAATGTTACCAAAACTCTTTTCAGCTCTTACCAAAAAGTTCCTGCATGTTCATAGACTTTTTCTGTCTCTGGCTGGTTTATGTTTTTCCAAACCGCCTTACTGTTCTGTATTTTAGCACTGGAGCCTTATTCTGATCTCAGAGGTATTGTTCCCCTATAACGGAATAAAAATCCCCTCTCATCTTGATGTGCAAGTAAATCTGTACTTTGGTATCTTTTTTTACCTTTTCTTTTTAAACTGTTTGGTTGCAGGGGACTATTAGATGTGCTGTAGTTGTGTTTTTCATAAAAGCAATGTGAAACAATTTTTTAAAAGCATATATAGGTGAAGGAAATTAACTCTAAACCAACTGCAGGTATCTCCTGGCAGGATCTGTGGTGTCTGAAACTGTCAGACATCGGAGTGAATGTACAAAGATGCCCTTAAAAACTGAGCCAAGGGCAAAGGAACTCCCCTGTGTCAGTGGGGACAAAAAGACTCTCATGAAAACTGATGGCAAAGCGTCCTCCGGACCTGGGTGCCAGACGCCTTCCTGCCTCAGAAACTGAGAAACTGAGAAAGACGGGAGCTACTGTCGGAGGGGGGAGAGGCTGAGGCAGCAACGAGGAATGACTCAGACTCCTGTATTTCAAACTTCTCCTGCCTGCCTTGAAAACAAAGTTCCTGCATTTCAGTATGAACTGCAGGTGTGTGGAAATGAGCTAGAACTCACAAACCACCTCAAAGCTTCAAGGGTGCCATTCCTCAGAGGTGTTTGAAACAGAACAATAATATTTGCCCCTGCTGATTTTATTCAACGCCTATGGTTTTTCCTGAAATCACCATGAAATATCTGAAATAGTTACGGGTGATACTTCAAACAACCAGTGCCTTTCCCATTGCTCTGCCCAGGCAATCCCTGGTCTGCAGCACCTTCCTGAAGACACTCGGGGTGCAGCATCCCCAGCACAGCTCCCTGCCAGGGCAGATGTTGGGGTTCGGCGTCTCCCCTGGTAACTCCCCTGCTGCTACAGACCCCCTGCTCTGTGCTGCGGGCAAACTCCATCCTCTGCCCTGCTCCTCTTGTGGCCGTTGGGTCTCTGACCATTCACTCCAGAGGATTCACATAAACTTGCAGCCTGCAGAGCTGGCACAGTGTCTTCCTCTTTCAATAAAATATGGATAAGGCTGGACGTTTTTTAAAAAGCTAAATATATTACTTGGCTTATTGAAACAGTTACATTGGCACTTTTTACATGACAGTTTGACTGCCATCTCTGTAAGTGTCATTTTAACATAATACAATTGCTACTTGAGTAATATATAGATGGTTGCAAATACATATTATGTAATCACAGAAAAGGATTAATAAAGTGGCTTTACCCAGCCTTTTGAGGGATTTCTTTTTCAGGCAGTGCAGGCTCACCAGAGCTAAGCTAATTAAATGTCAACTTTCATATGGAAAGTATTTTTTTAATCAGTTGCTTTGATACCAGTAAAAGCTATGAAGGATTTTCTTTTTTACCCTGAAGAAAAATTAGTTAGCAAACCAATTAGCTGGTCAGAGTTATGAATCTCTTGTAATAGTGTTTGTGTTTTGGCTAACACTTTATGAACCTGGATGTGTATAGATAGCTTTTAGACCCTTTACTTGTTTTTACTGGTATTCCTTTATGTGCCAACGAGCCGTTCTCTTCCACATGCTTTATTAACGAATTATTATTAACGAATCATCGCTTCTACCAGAGGAGTATGAATTCCAGGAGATAATGCCGTTTGGGATAAGCTCATTTGATGCACTGTGATATTGAGGTGGACAGGTTATTAACAGGAGCAGGATCCAGCCTGCTTCTATGCCATCGACTATGCTGTGTTCCACCTGTGGGGGAACTGCTGCTAGCCATCGTGCTTTTGAAGCTACCAGTCCTTGAAGAAAAATGCTCTGCTGTTGAGCCTGGAGGTGCCTGTGGTTGCTGACTGATCTGTTCTGGATGGGGACTGGGGTCCAGGTGGCTCAGAGATGACTCCAAATTTCCATCCAGTGTCTCATAGATGGAGCCCTTCTACTGTCACTGTTTGGCATGTGGTGATCAGAGAGTTGGCGTTCTCTCCACCAGCATGCCAGGTAAATGTCACCATTATTAATACAGTGTTTGTCGATATGTTTCTGTCCTCCAGAAATTTTATTATTTTATAGCCTTGTATGGCCGGGGAAGGGGGCAGTCAACCAGGTAATGGCCACTGTACCAGGATAGCAAGCTACTGAGAAAGGGACGTAGGGTTGCATCTTAACTTTGGTGTGTGACATCAGAGTGGGGTCTCACATTGCGAAAATCTACTTTCTTTCTTTCCCGGGAAAAAAAAAAAAGAAATCATATTAAGATCAGGCATTATTAAAGCATATTTTGGGTACATATTTTTTAAAGAAGGACATTCAGGATTTAATTAAATTAAAATAGCTCAAAGAGCGTAGAGAAATGCTGGCATAATGACTTAATAGCAGAACAGAGATATGAATAAGGTAAATTCCCAGAGGACAGAAAAAAAATAAATAAAAGGCAGTGGTAGTGGTACTCCTGACCTTTCCTTTAAAATGTGAATTTAAATGACGTTTAGAATAATTTCTTACAGGAGTCGTTTGAAAATCAGTTTCTATGTGCTCCTCCTCTCTCCATAACCCCCTGCTCCTTGGTGCCAAGGGAGTAGAGGGGTGGCACAAGCGCTGCCAGGAACCCGGGCAGGGGGGTGGTTTCCAACACGACCAGCAGCACGTGCCCTGTTAATCCCGTCACCCCATGGTGCTGGCTGGCTGTGAGCCACATGAGGTGTCCTTGCCGAGTACCGGTCCCTGGGCAGGCCCCAAAGAAGCGCAGCCCTGGCTGCAGCAGCAGGAGAAGCTGCAGGTGAGCGGTGGCTCCGTGGAGCGCTGCCTGCCCTGTGCTCTCACTGCCTCCGAGAGCCATGTGCAGAGATCAGCCGCCATCCAGCCATGGGTGAGCTCTATACAACATCGCCTATGTTGTCACTTTAATTTGGAGGCAATTAAAATCAGTCGATGCGCACATTTCTATTGGTACAGAGCTCCTGGAGCCTTGATTTCTGCACTTGCACTTTCCAGGCAGGTGAGCCCCAGGGAACCTGTACAATGCTAAACATTCATCTGGCTGTTCTCTTAGGAATTTGCAATTGTCAAGGAAGGATTTAGATGTAAAATACTTACGTAACAAAAAAGGCTATTTAAAGGTCAAGAATGTATGTCACATACAAAACAAAAACGCAAATTAAAAGTGAATGCACTTTCACTTTTGGATACTCCATTCATATTTCTAGCACATTTTTCAGGAAACCATTCACTACTCACAAGTTTTCGGAATAAGGCTTGAATCCAAACATATCCTAACATATGGCTTATTTTTAAAAGTTAATACAGTAATGCAATCTAGTGGAGTAGACTACAGTTCTAAGACTTCAAAAATTAAAAAAAAACCAAAACCACCAAACAAACCAACAACAACAACAAACCACCAACTGCTCAAAGACATGCTTTGAATTTTAACTTGCACTACTCACCTTTTTGTTGAAGATACTTGTTTTCTGGTGACACTATCTTCTTGTTTCCAAGTCTCTAGCATTGATCTGCTGCTTGCAAGAAAGAAAAAAAAAAAATCAATTGTGAAAATCAATAAAGGATAGTCCTGCTTGTCAAAGGGTTTGAGCAGAATGTAGAGTTAAACCAAAGAGCTAGGATTCCTTTCAAAGGCTCAAGATTTTCACATATATCTTCTGAACCCTGAATTCTAAGAGCTTGCTATTTGTTCTCATCTCACATCCCTCCGAATTTATATTCTGCTTCTCAGGCTAAACAAAAATTCATATAATTTGCCTCGTGTCAAAGTGAAAATGAAAGTAAGACGGTGTGAGAGTTGAGGGTCCTTGCTGTGGGCAGACTCTGCAGCACCAGAGCACTGACAGGCACAAAAGGGTTGGTGCCTCGTGGTGCTGCTCCGGTGACCAAAGCCTCACCGAGACCCACTTTGTCAAAGACGCTTGTCTGGGCTGGGTACAAGATCTCAGCAGGCTTCACCCCCCACTCATCCAAATTAAAACCAAAAGTAATTGATTTGGAATTGGGTCCGGAGGTCATCTTTCTGCCCTTGTTCAGCCACAGTATGTTTTAACTGACACACTGAATATTTACGTAATAAAATTTTTTAACTGTGTGATTTCTTTAAGATCAGTGCTCCTTGAGTGGAAAAGAATGTGTAAAGTATAATTCAGGCTGTTTTAGCTTCTTACCGAAGTTTGGATGGCCTGTGTAACTTAATTACACAGCAAGCATATTTACCTGACTTATAAAAATTGTCAGTATGTAGACAGCTGAAAAGTTGTGTCCCAATTTACATGAACATGGGTTTATGCCATGTATGAAGTCCAATAAATTAGATGACTGTTCGATGCATGACATGGTTAATTACACAAACTACAAGCAGTCATTACTTTGTTAACAAAAAATCACTCCAGAGATACATCACAAATTCAGTTGCAGAATTTGCAGTTTGAATAGCATCTAATGAGGAATCAGCCACAGGGAAAAGTCAAAAGAAAATTCTGAGTAAAAACCAAATTTTTCTCAACTGTTCAACCAGCTCAGATAAAGAACAAACAGATTGTTTTGCAGATGAAGTAGTGCTTGGGGCTGTCCCGGTCCCACCATTTGGTTTGTAGATGTTCTCATCTGAAACGGTGAGTGTGCTCTGCTGCTTCATCCAGCGAAACATCTGCTCATTCATCTCCTCTTCTGAACCCTGAGGAGTCACCAGTAACTAAGTGGTGCTCATGGAAAGGCATTGGTTTGCTCCTATGCTGTTGCTAATCCCTATTTCCAGTCCTGCTGTCCACACTCTGTGGATCCGTAACAGCAGACACAGTCCTTGCAGTACTTGCCCCAGCACCGCTTGGCAGCCGGCTCCTGGTCCTCTGGCCATCCCGGGCGGGAGGATGCCCCAGCCGCTCTGGACTGGCCCCTGACCACCCCTGATGGCCCCTGGAGGGGCTGAGCCCCCGCAGCCCCGGGCGCTGTGCTCGGGCGCTGAGCCTGCTGGCAGGTCACAGCTGTGTGTGCAGCGCCTGGCACGGCTCTCATGGAACTCGGCTGTGGTTTGTAATGCCTGTCTCAGAAAAGAGTTTTTTTTTTAATTTTGGAGTTGCCCAGGTTTGAAAAATATGGCTGTAAAAGATGAAGTCAGAATCTCTCTCGATGTGTGAGCCAAAGTGGATTTTAAATCCTCTCTGCCAGTCAGATCTGGTCCCTAAATCTCTCTTGATCCTGCTGCCGTGATTAACCTTGTGTGTTTCCCATTTTGATTTCATTGGCAATTGAGTAAACAGGCTTCAGGCTTTCTCTTTTAAAGCAGTTTACCTTAGCCTCCAGGAGAAGGAGAAGGAGAATGAGAAGGAGAAAGGCTTCTCCTACATATCAGCGCCTTTTGCAGGGCTTTTGGAAGGTGACTTTCCCCTGACCCCAGGTGAGCATCTAAAGCTGCAGTGCCTCAACACACGGGGACACCTCTCTGGGCACAACTCACAGAGGGAGTTCAGGAAATTCCGGACATCTCTGCAGAAATTTTTGGAACTTTGTGTATTCCTAAGAGTGTGTGAGCTGAGTTCCTACTCAGCCAAACCTACACCATAAAGCTTTGTCATGGACTCCAGAGAAATTTATCATAGGACAGTTGTCTGCAGGACTGTTTTCAGTGACATTTTGCTGGGGAAAGGACAGTGCCAGAGGACATCTCCCTATAGTAGAGTAAGTGCTTTCAGACTAGGACAAATAAAATTCCTTATGATTAGACAGGAAAAAGGTATTGAAAATTCGTTGTCAAATATCTGCTGTCCCTAGAAAGCGAAAAGCACGTATTTGTATGGCCATATGGAGCAAAGGCCTTAAATGCACAGAGAGCAACCCATTACAAGAAGTCCAATGAAGATTATTTAATGGTCTATATTTTACATTATAGCTAGTGAATGACTGAATGGCCCCAGCCAGAAGTCAGACATGTAACTATGCTAATTTTTGTTAAGCTGCTGACCCAGAGATGTATGCACATCACACAGAGATTTTTGATTCTGATGGGCTAACAGTAAGATTTCAGTTGTATGCTGAAAGCTTATTAACCAGAAACAACTGAGGAAAATGTACTAGTTGATCATAGATCAGTTACGAGAGAGTAGTCTGATGGAGCCACAAAGCCATATATGATGCTACACTATGTCAGGAAAAGCTTTTTCCAGAAACAGACAGGGAAGCTAATGGCATTGCATAAAGTCTGAGGAGTGATGCATGTAAATTCCCCAAAAGGATGAAGGTGCTTAACATATGTACACATAATCACATGTATTTTGCAAGAGAATATTAATAGAAGAGAGGTGAGAAATGGAAACTGCACAGAAATTATTTAGGCCAATCAAGACCAGAGGTGTCTGTGATGATCTTCAAAGGGTACAAAAAGATGCTGGAGTGAACGGGTAACAAGACGACAGGCAAAATTCAATTTTGACAAATGCAAAGTAATGTGCACAGAGGAATTAATCTGAAAAATTTACACCCTGGCTAGGTTCTAAATTAACTGTAATAACCCAGAAAAAAAGATCTCTGCATCACTGGGAAAGCTCAAAGACTAAACATGTAGCTGCTTTCTAAAGAGCAAGCATCATTAGAATGCAGAGGGAACAGGGTAAAATAACACTGGAAGTATTGGAAAGCTGTCATATAAATCAACGTTGCATCCTCACCTGAAATAATGTATTCAGTTCAGGCCACTGTATCTCAAAAAGGACATAGATGAAATAGCTGGATTCAGAGGCGAGTTCTGGAAATGACTAAACGCTTGGAGAGAATTCTACAGGGTCTGCAGGGCTGAGATTTATTTTTAGATGAGATGATTAAGTTGGAGACCTGATAAATATAAGAAGTAATGAGCAGTGTCGTGAAATCAAATTGTAGGTTTCTGCACATCTTTTATCATTCAACAGAAAACAGGGGGTCAGTTACTGAACAAAGGCAGGAGTAGTTTTGAGAAAACATACCAAGTGAAATACTTTTGCACACTATTATCTTGTGAGACTCGTTGCTGAGGGTTATCAATAAGGTCAAAACCTTCGCATCAGCAACAGGAGCTCAGACGCTTATGGGGATAATAGGAGCTTCCAGCCCTAGTCCAGTGAAGATTAAAAACCAAGCAAAAGAAGTTCCAGCGGATAAAGGTTTTCAGGCACCACGGCTCGAGCTGGGGTCCAGTCACTGTTTTGAGGCATCTGCAGCATCTGCCGTGTCTGAAGGGGCAGGGGGATGGTCTGTGGAGGTGTCCCCCTTTGCTCCGAGGTGACAGGATCTGCCTCAGGAAGGCTGAAAGGTCGAAAGTCTCCCAGGGGCAAGCTCCTTACGTGGGAAAAGTCTTGCTAGGGGACTTTGTGGACAATTTCAGAGTGATCAAAACTATGTAGGAAATTTTGCCTGAGTTTCTCTGGTGCCGTGAATTTGCTTTCTTCGCTGTAGGGAAGAAGGGAAAAATCAATATTTTTCAAATGGAAAAGACCAAGACCGTAAAGGAGGAAATTCTGGATTTTTTCAAGCTTCAGATTTTTTCAAGCTTTTTCAAGCTTCAGATCACAAAAAATAATGACAATTTGAAAGCATGCTGAGAATTCCCCTTTAGGTAAAAAGTCTAATGAAATTGTAATTTGACTTTAGCGTAAACTAGAATAGTCTCAAAAAATTATTCTCAAGATCATTTCTTCATTTCCTTTGATGCAATTCATTGAACACTTGCTTTAGAAGAAATTAATTATATTACAACATAGAATGATTGCCAGGAATGGTACCTGTCATCACTACAACCCCTGTGGAAGGGACCGCCGGTTGGTGGGAGTAGCCTGTGACAGGGCAGGGAAACACAGAAAATGTGGGAAAGATCTATTGTCTGAAGTGTTTCCCTGAACAAAAACACTCAGGCTGGCATTTAAATGTAAAAATACACCTGGTGCCTTGTGCGGGAACTGATGAGGCATAAAAGGACAGTGTCACAAAGAATACTCTCGCTGTCCTTTGTACATGGCTTATAGACTCAGCACTATCAAAATGGAAATCATCAGCTTGATCTTGTCATCTTCCATGGCTAACATGCTTCAGAGTAACAAAGCTTTGTTCTTTCCTTCTTTCTTTCGAGAGTTGCATCAAGGGGAGACATTGGGAACTGCGTCCCTGAGCTAGCAGGGTACAGGGGCTAACGGGAAAGAGCAAAGTGGACCAGAAAAGGTGTGGATTTGTTTTGGAAGTGGCTGCTAGAAAATACGGGAGAAGCAAATTGGAGGCAATGAAGCCAGTAGTTGAGAGCTATTGTAGGGAAGGAGTTTAAGCTGGTGTTTCAAACGATGTGTTCAGTGGTCTTAGAGGCAGGGGGAGAAGGGAAATGCCTGAAGGATCTCAGCTGAAGCTGACAGCCATGAAAAACTCCTAAGGAATCTGGAAGAATAAAATAATAGGCTCCTGTGGAGATACAGCTTGTGATATTATTGCCTTGAAGTTCCCTGCAGGCTTTTGTAGTAGAGAGATTGAAATGCTAAAGGACAGATCAAAACATTTTAAAATATTCCTATGTTTTTTTTGCAAAATTACACAGGCCATTACTGTTATATGTGAATTAAATATTTTGGATTGTGGTAATGCCTAAATCTCCTGCCTGTTTTATGAAAGAATGAGTAAATATAAGCATGAGGTTTCAAAAAGACCAGCTGAAAAATGCCCTCTGTTTTGCCCATGACAGACTGTATATGGAGGAAATTGGTCTCCTGTGCAGTGTATTAATTAAAAAATCAAGACCAAAGTCCCTCCCCAGGTTCAGATTTTTCTCCTACCAAAGCAAGCCATTTCAGACAGATTTGTTGGACTGTTTTTTCTGAATGGGGTTTGGCCCTGTTGCTCCAGCTGATGTGCTCTCCTAGCTACTTACCAAATGGACGCTTTAGGGGAGCTAAATATGTTTCCTTTCTTGGACTCTTCGTGATCCCTCTTCACTACATTACAATCCTAAATATTTCATTTGGATGTCTGTTTGGAAGACAGGAGATGGTACAGCTCTGAACTCTTGACCCTACTCTTCATATCTCTCCAACACAGGAACATTACAGTATTTGAACTTGAAAGATTGATGGAAATTCATTCAGGCAAAGAGAGAGGAATAACCTTTGCGGTTTTTTTCCCCCCGTTGCTGCAGAACATGACATTTTAAACCAAAGCTTAAGTCTCTGTCAGACTGTGGGAGCGGCGGAGTGTTCTCGGGAGCTGCCGGAAGGGGAGCCCTGTGTGGCTGCTGCGGCCATGAAGCCCCCCCAGCCTGTGTGAGATGGAGCCGGTGCTCCCCGGAGCAGAGGCCGAGGCACGGGAGGGGCGATGCCAGGGACGGAGCCCCCTCACAGACCCGGTGAGGGACAGGGGACCCCCGGGCAGCTGTGGGCACAGGCTAGTGCTGTGGCACAGGATGGGGGTCCAGAGACACTGCCTGCGAGCAGAAGCTCTCCCCAGGGCACGGGTGTCCCTGTGGGCAGCCCCGAGCTCTGTGCCTGCACCCCAGCCCACCCTGGGGTCTCTCCCCGGGTGGAAGCAGCCGGTGAAAGGGTGAGGCCGGGCTGGGGGTGACACAGAGCCTGCTGCCACCCCTGGGCTGGGGATGCTTCCCCAGCTCCTTCCTGGCGATGCCGCCAGCCCCGCTGCCCCCAGATGCTGGCACCCACCCTCCTGCCCGCTGGAGAAGGGCAGCCTCGGTCACTCGCCTCCTCGGTCTGGCCGCCAGTGCCCGCTGGGTCACGGGGCTGCTCCCAGGCACCATCACCCCCAGATTTACCCGGAGCAGCAGCCACCAGGCAGAGACGGGGGCTCAGAGCCGCTTCAGCATCCACGCTGCAGGAAACTGCTGGTGATAAGAAGTCACAACAGGCATTTCTGTTATAAATAAGTATTTTTCACATTTGTCATCAGAAAGTCACTTGTTTTTTTATTTTGCAGAATGATAAGAAAAGCATTCGTTTCTCAGCTGTGTCCAGTCTGATAGCACCAGGAAGGATCTGTATCGCATTCCCCTGAGTCAGGCTTTCCTGAGGGTGCGATTCAAGCATGTCAGCATCAGACTATGTCTATTCTGAGTGGAATACTGGCGTGTCAGCGTTTTAAAACTTAACTTGAATATCCTGACAATAATACAACATTGCTTGAATTTTAGCATTTTACAAAACATTGTTAAGTAGAATATCTTTTGTGTCTATATTCTCTTTTTAAACTCTGTTGTTACTAGAAGAAAATAATGATTTGTTATCGTTCTCGCTTTTCCTCTATTTGAATAAGGAAGCACTGTATCTTCTTATTTTTCAGTTTACTTGTATTGCTTAGATGTTAGTGGTGCCTCTTGACTGAGATTGAAGTTATATGGATGCAAGGAAACCAGACAGTCAAGTGGAAAAATATTTTATATTTGTGCATTTTGCCCTCAAACAAAGCGGATGATATTTCTCTGCCTTTCCAGTTCCTGGCCATCCTGGCTTAGGTAATAAGCTTCAAAGATGGTGTCCTGAAAAAACAATTATGCTGGCTAGGTGCATTAACCACTAATACCGCAGCAAAGGCCCAGCTCTGGTTCCAGGTTTTCTACTTCATACACTAGAAAAATAGAGAACAGAATGAGTGAGATAAATCCACAGGTTTGTGTTTCTTAAAACAGTCTTTTAAAATTTAGCTAAAGCTTAGGAAATCTAAATCTAAACACACGACTCTCATTTTCCTCAGGGCTTACTGGAAAAAAGAAATGGAGGTGCCCTCCTGATTACAGTAGATGCTTCTGCTGTTAATATTTATTGTAGCAAAGACCTGCTATTCCCTCAACCTTCCAAGGACGTATGAGAAAGAAAGGGAAGTTCCTCATCTCAGATGAGTACAGAAATTATGCAAATTAAGGCACATATGTGGTACCAAAGGGATTTGACAGTGCACAGCAATTTACTGCTTTACAAGACTGAAAACTGTTTCTAGTATATCAAACTTATTGGCTTGTGGGTTCTGATTTCTCCACACAATTTGCTGGATTGCCCTGCCGGTTGTCTTTCTCTCCATTTTATTCCAGCCCCTGGTGCCCAGCTTTTTCTTCTTCAAGCTGTGTGATGCCAAATACTCCATAGGTGCTGGGCTCTGATACCACGTGGAAATTATTCCTCGTAACACACTTCTAGAGGAACAAGTGTGCCATTAATGATGCATCTGTGAATTTATCTTCTAAAAGACATGCAAGATTCATTCCTTCATTTATTTGCACACATAAAAAGCATGTCAATTACACTTTGAGCAGTGGGAGAGAAGGGGAAGCTTGTCTGGATGTTTTCCTTTTCCCCCTCTTTTTACACCATTACTGTTATCTTTACAATGTGATTATATGAGCAAGCAATTGGATTACTGGGAGCATCCAGCTCACATTTCCTCCATTGAAGCAAGCTGTGAAAATCTTTATATTTATGGCAGGAAAGAAATAGAGATACCATAAAGTAAGTGTCTAGCCTGATAGCTCTTCAGTCTGATCATCCATGTGATTGCACTTATGTTCAAAAGCAGCATATTTCCTGTTTATTTATTTAGCAATTTGTGAGGAAGGTCTTTCTATTTTATGTATTTCAAATATCTGATGATAAGAGATTTCCTTCCTGGCAGGTAATCTGCTGTGTTTGTGAAATTCTCTGCCTCAGCTTTCTCAGTGCTCTGTTCCTGGGACTCCCCCTGAAGATGGAACCCCTCAGACCCCCCCTTCATATGCCAGAGACGTGGGAGCTCCTGAAAGCAGGAGTCACTTCATGGACCCACTGCTTTCAGCATCTGTGGTGAATGTCCGTGTGTGCGTGTGTGTTTGTGTGTGTCTGGATGTGGATTTTTCCCCGAAAGGCAGCAAAACAACAACTCTGGTATATGTGTTGGAAATAAACTGTTTTGTGTGACATTACTTGGATGCTGGAGGGAGACAGACTCCTACCCAGATCCCTAGTCACATACCATTATTCTTTGAGAAAATGATAGTTTTCTGTGTTTATGTTCCCTTGACACAAACTGAAGATTTTTTTCAATTATTACTATTTTTTATTGTACAGTCAGTTTTGCCCCTACTGTAGTGGCCTCTCTGTTCAAGAGAGAGCAGCAGACAGCAGTAGCCAGGGAGGACACTTCTGACTGTGAGTATAAGCAAATCTGTTATATGCTAGGGCTTAAAAGAACTACAGGAGTTGCTGCTGTGAGCCAGCCAGATCAAACAAAAGGGGAGGGGCTGGAGGCGTAGAATAATGATAATAATGGAGTTGCAGAAAGAAGCCCAAATCTTGTGTAGTGATACTGGAAAAGACCACAGGAGCTAAAGTTATCGGCACATTCAATAAAACAGAAGATGTGTATGCTAACAAAAATATTGCCAGGAATAAATGCTTCTTCGGAGAGCCCACTGAAATTTTTTAGATAGCTGGAACAGAGAGCTGAGGAGAACATAATCACAAATGAACACATTTTTAACTTTTTTAAACCACATGATTCTTTGGCAAAGTGAAAGGAGAAATCAAATATTTTGATGAAGTTCTGTAGTTAACCAAAGGGAAATATTGACCAAAGCTGAGCAGAAACAATGAGAAATGGAAGAAAATGTTTTTTTCTAACAGGCAAAATACCAGAAGGGAATAAAATCTATAACTTTTGCCCAGAGATCTAAGTAAACCTACATCCAAGACTTAGAATAAATGTGGAGCCACTGCTGGGAAAGGTGTACCCAACTAGATGGTGGAATGAAGCACTGTGAACAGTAACAATACCATAGGAAAAAAGGACCTGATGTCTTGTGGATTCAGCACTGGGACCCACAAGAGCAGCGGAGAGGGAGCCCTGAGTATCCTGTCAACAAAGCAATTGAAATGTGAGAATGCTGCAAGGCATCACAGCTTTAAACAGTTGGTGATAACTATTGGTTTGCTTCATTTAATGTTTTAACTGACAAATAGTTTCATTTATTTTTCCTTTATTTATCTATACCTAATTGAAAAGGATGAATTAAGCAGTACAGATAGTAAAGGTTACCGGCCTGTGTTATTGTGATAACTATGGACCTCATACTATATAACCGTGGGTTTAGATTCATTGGCTTCCTCCACTAGAGAAAAGCCAAAGTACATTCCCTGCATGTGAATTGACTCAAAATGAATTCAAAGTTGTATTTCAAATTCCTTGACTTTCATATGCAGAGGGAAATATAATCATTTGAATATTTTCCTTAAGTGTTTGTTATAATTCTGTTTTTTATCAGTCTCCTGAATTAATTCATTTCCGCTTTAGGTGTGCATAGTTTGTAATTTGTTTCAGTTTCATCACATTGGCTCCAACTGGAAAGAAACCAGAAGAACTTTTCTCACACTAAACTGAACTGGAAAACAATAATGATCACTCACATAATTGTGACTGATCTTGTCCTTGCTTCTGCGCCATTGCTCTGGGGAGTGATGCTTTCCTTGTTGTCAGCTGAGTGGTGCAGGACAGGAGATTCAAGGTACCAAAGGATGTAGGAACATGTCAAACGCACTCGGAGTGCCTTCATCCACGTCCCCACAAAGTGCAGCTGAAGGTCCCTTCCTGGGCAGCACTGAGTGGTGCAGAGGGAGGGCGAGAGGCAGGAATGCCGGGATGTAGCTGCTGTTCAGCAGAGCCTCTGGTGGGACCAGGTGCTTCATTCAGCACCAGACCCCACTGGAACAGGTGCAGGACAAGCCTGTGGGACCAAGCCTCTTTCCAGCCACCCTGTGGGCTGGGGCTCGTTCCCAGCAGGAGTAGTGGTCACTCCTTTGGGGCACGTCAGGGAAGCGGTCTGGTTCTGGAAGGCAGACCTGGGAAGGACACAGCTGCCCAGGCACCTCTTGGTGGTCTGGTGGCAGCAGGCTCCGACGGGAGCTCAGAAGGCTCCGAGCACACCCTGCGCCCCCGGCACATGGGGGATCCTGGGACAGCAGCATTAGTGCCTTCCTTACATGTGCCCTGTCCCCAGGTCCCGGGTATGGTACTCAGGTATTCAGACCACATGCTTTTAAACATTCTGCTACCCCAAACTAGTGGAAAGTAATCTTGTTTACAGTTTACTTTAAACAGGCATTTCAGAGAGTGTCTATAGCTTTAGGGATCCCTGCTTTTGTTTGTGAAAGAAATAATGGTGTTTTTCTCCAGGGTGCATTTTGGCTTGTCAGTAAACATTACCGCAGCACCAGCCTGCTCTTCTCCCCAGCTGCCAGCAGCGTTGCACAGCTTGTGACAAGCGATGCTCAAGCAGGTTGTTTGGTATACTCTCTCTGAGTTAAAATGCAGTTCAAGAGATACTAGCAAAGCAGGAGGCAGAGAATAATTTTTTTAGAGATTATTTTAATGAAACTATATAATATTTCTACTCCTTGTTGTGTTGTGGGATGATTATTAGGGCAATAGTGTGGAATTCAGCAAAGAGGTGTCAAGGGGAAGGGGCCAGAGTGTCCCATTCCTATCTGAAAAACCATCAACGCAACTGGCTTTCCTTGGGATTTAGTCACTGAGCAAAAAAACTCTGACAAGAGAACAGATTATATCCCTCAGCAAATTAAAATACAGCTACAAGCAGAAGTTTTATACTTGGGAAACTCCAGCGAAAGTGCTTTTTAAATACAGATGATCGGGGCTACAGCTGGGCCCACAGCTCTGCCCGAGGGCAGGTGGGCAGAGAGGCCAGGACCTCGGTGCTCTCAGAGGTGGTACAGAGGACGCGGCTCTGCAGCCAGGCAGGATTATTCCCATATTATAGGGCAGTTTGAAGACTTTGCTTCGTTTTCATTCCCTCAAAACCTTCTGGAACCTGAGACTCAGTAACCTTTCAGGGGCTCTGGACCAAAGCTCCCTATTAGAAAAGTTAGCCCCACAACCCTAACATCCCTTCAGCTTTCTCCTTTTGCCCAAAGAAAGAGGTTAATGAGAGGTGTTATAGGACACCAGACATGGCACACTCTCAGGACTGCTGAAGGGAGCGAGGGCTCGGTGCCAGCTCATGGGGCCTGGCCTTTGGTGACGTGGCAAATGCTAATGGAACTGAAGTGAGCAGTGCTGGAGCCCTGCTCCCCAACAAACATGCCATTAGTGACAGGAGAAGAGTCAACAGGAGAGAGAATGGCCTCAAGTTGCACCAGGGGCAGTTTAGGATGGATATTCGTTTAAAATTTCTTCACGGAAAGGGTTGTCAAGCCTTGGAAGAGGCTGCCCAGGGCAGTGGTCGAGTCCCCATCCCTGGAGGTGTTTAAAGGCCGGGCAGATGTGGTGCTGAGAGACATGGGTCAGTGGTGATTTTTGGCAGTGGACTCGATTATCTTAAAGGCCCCTTCCAACCCATGGATTCACTGACTCCATGACTCTGTATCCAAGCCCCCGGCTGTGTTGAGCAGTACACCATCTGACGGAGCAGCCCCTGCACCCAGCAGGGCACTGCCTGGCCCCGCTTGCCCCCAGAACCCCTGCAGCTGCCAGCAGAGCCTGTGCCGGTTGGGCTGGTGGCCAGGGACAGTCCCCTGGGACCCTCTCTCTGTTCGGTGGCCTCAGCAGCTGCTGTGGTGTTGGGGACATGCCCAGGGAAGTGCATCCTGGTGCCCCTGTCCCCAGCGCTGCGCCAGGGCATCGCCCGCCCTGTGCACAAACCCCTGTCACTGCACTGCGGATTGTGGTGCTCAATGGTTTCTGGCAATGCTGAATGAAACCTTAGTATCTCTTTTCTTGTATCATCTCCCTCATGCCCAGCTAACAGTTTCCCCTGTCTTTCTGTATTTTTCATGTCTTGCTCTTCTACCTGCATTTTTTTCATTGGATTCAATTAAAAACACTGTGGAGTAATAAATCGGGAAAACTTTCTGGGCTGGCAGCTCCTGAGCTGCAGAGTCTACTCTGCAGGTATCACCAGACCTCACCAGCCAGAAGCTTTGCAAACCCATTAGCTTCCTCTTCCAGGGAAGGTTCTTCCACAGATGTTGAAGTATCCTAAACAGAAACTGATTTGAAAGCTGAAAGGGAAGAATATTTCTGGTCTGTGGGGTACAAAGCTCCACAGAGATCCCAGACAAGCCTAGATTTATTTTTAGTGCTAAGAGCTATTTGGGCTTCGGGTTGTTTGTTACCAACTTTCAAATCCAAATTTTTTGATTAGTGCTTGAAGCCTTATTACTTGGTTTGCAACATTAATGCCTACAGCAACAATGACTGTGCTTTGGAAAACTCATGTTTATAGAGCTTTTAAAATATACAGTCTGCCTCAGAGAAAATTAAAGTGTTGCTCCATTCCTTATCCAGGAATTGCCAAAAAAAGTAACAGAATGTATTGCAGTAGAAGGAGTAGCAGAAGAAGCAAATATTATTAACTTCAGAGCCAAATATTATGATTTTTTGTTCTCAGATACCCATGCACTTTGCAGACAGATGTGTGTGCCAGGCTTCCCTGTGACACTATCAGCTTGAATGACTCATTTACTACTGTTTTAAAAAACTTCTAAAAATAATTTTTTGTCTGTCCTCCTTGTGGATGAGTAGCAAAGGTGGCTGTGGAAGCTGCAGAGGCAGAACACCACTTATGTGGGAAGAGAAAATATTTTGGAGCGGTTATGTTGATGAAAAGGAATGGAAACAGAGGCTGAGGATGTCCAGGGGAAACGAGAAGCACTTACTGAATCGGGCAAGGCAGCCCCTTTGCTGCACAGGTTATGGCTTCACCCTGCTGGTATCATGGATAGTGCTGGAAAAGGAAGCTACAGAGCACACTTGGCCACGTCTTGACTTGCAGTTGCAAAATGCTCATAGGGTGCACTGGGCTTTGCTTCAGTCACAGGCTTATTCAAGTGAGACCCTAAATTATAATTAAATGTAGGATGCACTTGTCTTGTGTAAATATGATAATTGGTTCATAAATGTATAATGCTGCTGATTAGCATGTGATCTCTTGTAACATAGGAATGTGTGTTGCTGTCTCCTGAGCCCCTGAAGATAGAATAATAAATCACAATTCAGTGCTCTTGTAGCACTTGGAAAGAGCATTGTTCACTCCGATCAGGCTGTTCGGAAACTTTGGCAGCAAAGTAAGGAACAAAAGAGAAGTCTTTGCATGACCATGTCTTTCTTGCTGAAAGGCTGATAATCTTCTGGTAATAAGACAGAAACATTTTTCTGTTCAAAAGAGGGGAAAAAATCTTTTTTATTCTTTGCATTACTCTCTGTCACATCCAGTGCTCCATGGTCACATGAATATGACCGAGGAACATCCTAGCATGAAAGCTGTCATATAAACGAAGTAATTAAAAGAAGCTGGGAGGAAAATGTACTAGCACACACACACATGCAGAAACACATTTAATATCAGCTCTAGTTGCAGGAATACAGAGTAAGTCACACTGGAAGCACAAAATCATGGGCTCTGAGAACAACCGACTCCATCCAGAAACCTATAACGCTCAGTGTGGTTTCATTATTTATTAATTCAGCTGTTCACTTTGTTCCTCCTGAAGGTTTGTTTGAACAGTTGTTTTCACTTGAAAGATTTGCTCAGAAGCAACTGTAAACAATTGGAGATTACTCCACATTTTCAATGTAACAACATCTTGCTGGAGATATAAGGGCTTTCACTCTACTTGGCTTTAATATACTGGTTTAAAGTGGATTTCATCCACAGTTCCCTGGTCTGAAACCATATAAAAAGGTGGTTTATCTCTTTCTCAGCCAGTCAAATTCTTCTTTCCTTTTAACAGTTTTTGATGCAATCAAATGTATTGGTGGAAAAAATAGAGAACTCAGCCTGATTTCAAAGGAAATGCAGCTTTACACAAACCCGGGGTACATCCCCTCTCTGTCTGCTTTGACAGAGGCACAACATTCTTGGTTTAGAAAGGTTTTTGCATTGCAGGGCTGCTGTCAGCCCGCTCTCCCACCGGCTCCCTGTAGTCTTGGGCTGTCCAAGTTCATAGAGGAACAATTCCTGGAACTCATTCACAGCCATGACAGTTAAAATACATATTGTTCTCATGAGGTAACAAACCATGGCAAACCAACCCAAACCTCATTAGAAGAAAGGAAGACATGGATATTGCAGGGGAAAAAAGCGTTGAGCTGGCTTTCCAAAACCCAAGGAGACTGCAGGCACTGGGGATGATTTCCAGGGGTGCAGAATGCCCCTCCTTGATGACCCCATGGCACAACAGGGACAATAGTCAGGGGGGACACATGGAGTGGTGGTAAGTAGAGGTTACGTGACAGTGGTCAGTGTCTGAGCTTTGTGTCTGAATCACCTGCAGACCGAGGCTGTGGTCAGAGCACTCACCCCAGACAAGCACTTGCAGTTTTTCTTTAGTGAAAGGAGGGTGGGCATGGCCCATGGTTGCTTCTCTGACCATGGCTTCAGGTCAGAAAAGAGAAGATACAGATTGCTTTTCCCGCTAGTTGGTTTAAATTTACTCTTTATTGACTCTGCACTATTAAAAAATAAGTTGTTGTGACGCTCTTAATCTGCGCTGCGATAGCTGGTATTTGTCAGCTTCACAGTTTTCATTTCATTTGTTGCTTCCATTTGTATAAAGAGAACAAATGAATGAGAATGGATAATAAAACAGCTGGCTGAAAAAAATAGTTGGTTTAATGAAAGATTTTCTATTTCAGGAGAATTAGATTTCTGAGAAGACATAAAAATATGATGTCTGGAAAGCATCATATTAGATGAAAGTAAAACAAGAGAAGTTGCTGAAACAATTCCAGACAGGCAATGGCTGAATGTCTCCTCCTGAAAGTTACTGTGCCGAGGACAGAAAATACGATATTTCTCTGAATCCAAGGGCATGGCAAGAAACCAGATAAAAATAGTTTTTTGTGGGTTTTTTGTTTGTTTTCTTGATTACAATGCATGTATGCACCCCCAACCAATCTGCCACATACAATATCCCATGGCATTTTATTGCCTCAGAAGTAAACACCATTCTTTTTTAAGTGAAAATTGCAGGAAAACATTTGCAAAGATCTGTCTTGGGCTCTGTTGGCAGGGAAAACAGAAGCAGAGGAAAAAAAAAAAAACAAAACAGAAGCCTGCTTTCTCCTGTGCATTCCCTAAGTATTAATTTAATAGCATCCTTCTGGTGTTATTCATAGCCTGACTGGGTTCATTTATCTCACTGACCAGTGTGCTCACAGCCTGACTCGCAACAGTTTTCAGTGCCTCCAAGATTTTCAGATAAATTCTTTTTTATCTGGGAGACAGGTCAAAATGATTATACATAAAAGTGCGTAGTTTTAAGAAAGAATCAAACCTGTTTTTCTTAAGACAATGAGGCTTTTTTATTGCTCTGGAAATTACTGCCCTGAAAAAATCCTGAACTCAAAGCTGAGACCTGGTGGCAGATTCAGGTTTTTAGCTTTTTCCCACTGCAGGACTGAGATAGAGGCATTATCCATTGCTTTAATTCACTCCCTTATGATTCCTTGTATGTGTACACATGAACATGCAGTGGCCAAGTTTTTTAGACCTGCAGTCATAGTATAAAAAATATCCAGTTGTGGAAAATTTTAACAAAAACATAAAAGCCATTTCAATACCTAACATTCCCAGTATGTTCCTTATTATGAGGTTTTTTATAGTTGCCTGGTTAGAATTAGGAAGCTTATTTTTCCTTAGTAACCTACAGAGCTGGCAGGAGTGGAATTAAGTGCTAGTGTTACAAAATGTTTGAAATATATACCTTCTTACCAAATTTCAACTACTGAAAAGAAGGTTAAAAAAAATTTAAAAATATTAAGTAAAAACCCTCAAAGTTTATTTTTCCTCTCTTTTGTGCCAGTCTTGAGGTGCTCAGCAGCAGTTCTGAAAGACACAAGAACCCTGAAAATCACCTCTGTCTTTAACTGGTTATTAGCACTTCATTTGACTATAACCTTTCTGCAAATCCATCTAGGTCTCTCTGTTTATACATTTCCTCTAAAGCCGGTTTCTGCCATGTCTTCATCTAGATATACTCTATTTAATTTATTATTTTACAACAATGTCCTTACTATGTACAACTTTATCATTTTACAACATCCTTACTTCTACAACTGCCTCCCTATGTAGCTCCATGCAGAAGTATTCCAGTAACAAAACAACACAACTTTATTCTGCCTGTAAGTTCTCAGCTCCTTATCCATTCTATCAAACTCAGCTGCCGCTTGTTATGTCAGTCTTCAATTAAGTAATTTGCTTTCTGCAGCTTTGTGATGTAAAGGAACCCTCTTCCCTTAAAGATGACAGGTTTAGGGAAATCTTGGTGCAAATAAATATAATAGAGACAAGAAAGCTCTGTGGGAGATGCAGTGAGTTCTAAGCCTCTGAGACGCGCTTCTGAGAAACCTTTACTATTGTTGTTTTGCTCTTCTTTTAAGGACTTCTATTTATAAAGAGGGAAAATATTATGAGAGGTTGGAAGAGCAGAGAATTAGTTTTAAAATCTGTTATGGTGTCTGATCTAGTGATCAGTGTTCTGGAAAGCATGGAGTATACTATAACTAGCGCAACAGAGGTCAAGGTCTCTCCAGGCACGCAGGTTTTCACGCAGACATGTGGTCTTGAGTAGAGGAGCAGTAATGGATGGTGGTTTCCCCCCTCAGGCTGGACCTTCCTCTTCCCTATGTGGTCAAAGTGTCACTGGGTAAGTGCATTGCAGGGTGGGCTGAGTGTTGTGGATACTGCCCCAGGTGTGGACTGTGTGTGTCTGTAGAAGTCTTCTCAGTAAGCAGCCACGTGGTGATGATGTGCAATGACTATGATCTGACATCCTGGTTTTTAATCCAATAGTCCTGGAGTCTTGTTTTTTTAATAGCTTTTCAGAAATTCCTAAAGAGGCTTTTTCAAAATTCTGTCAAATTAAAGGAATGGGAAAGGCAAGCGCGGAGGTATTGGCAGAGAACCATGCACTTGTTCAAAGGGTGATGAGGCCAGTGACCAAGATTTGGCTGACTGTGCTGCTGTTTAAATGACACAAATGGGTAAAACCTGCTCTCATTAAATAGCAGTCAGTTATTAAAAGGCTTTAAATTATCATCTCTGATTGTTTTGGGGGGGTTTTTTTGTATTTTTTTTTAGTCTGGCTTCAGCTCGCTTCCTGTGTGAGATGTTTTTCACTCATTACATTCTGGCAAGCAGAACTAACTCCTGAATCCTGACAGCCCCCAAGTGCTCCCTTTCTTGCCCACGTACTGGGAGCACAGTTAGCAGACTTCAGGATGGGGCGGTGAGGAAATTGTGCTGGTCAGCAAAAAAAAATTCACTGCATTATTCATGTCTTAACTGGAGATAAATGGCCATATGGGACACAGGCAGTGATACATCATCCTCTGAATTCTGGCTTTTCTCTCCACTCTGCAGCACCAAGGTCTATGTTGTGCAGTCAGTAATTGGCTGTGGCCTAATTTAGATCCTGAATAATTCTGGAGAAATGGTAGTGTGGCCTTCCAGACAGCCTCGCTGAAGTGCCGTCCTCTCCTGGCGCTGGGATGATTCCCGGCCTCCCTCCTGCTCAGGGTTATAAGAACTCCTGCCTGCCAAAGCTGACGGTAGAGCAGAGGATGCTGGTGAAGTGTTTGGCCACCAAATCCATGTCTGAGCTTGTGGGACTTGAGAAAGCACAGGGGCTGAGAGGCCTCCTACCTGCATTGTGGTTGTGCAGTCCATCCCAGTTCAAGGGCTGGGGCTGTGGTGGAGGGAAGTGGGTGCTCTGGCATGGTGGCCCTATGGTGCCCCTGTGGCTGTCACAGTGCCTGACCTTGGCTGTCATGGGGCTGGCGAGGGAAGAGGCCCTTGGGCAAGCACATCCAGCTCCACACCCCCGTCCCTGCCTGTGTCCCCTCCCTGGCTGCCCCGTCCAGCTCTGCTGGGCAGCTCCCACTCCCCATCACTGCACTTGCAGCTCCCGGGAGAGACCAGCGCTGCCCAGGGCCCCGAGGGACAGTGACCAGGGATTGGTGGCGGTGCCAGCCCTGGTGGCACAGCCCCTGTGCCCAGCGGCCCTGCAGGCCTGCTCTGGCTGTGCTCCAGCCATGCTCCCCGTCCTGGGCCGGGCTGCGGGCGATGGCCGCGCTCTGGTGGGACGATGTGCCCAGCGCTGGGGAGGTCCCTGGGGAAAGGGCAGCCTGTGACCGCAGCAGCTGGAGGAAACACACCATCCATAAGCCCAGAGTGGTGGGACGGATCGCCAGTGCAGCTGTCTGCTCTTTCCTGCAGCTCGGAAGGTGCCAGCAGCTGCAGACAGCTGAGTGTTAACAGGGGAGCCCCCTCCCGGGACAGCACCGTCCCCTCCAGCTGTGGTCACTGGCTGTTGCCCACGCTGGCACCATGGTCAATGTGCAGCAGGCACCAGGGAAACTCGCATTTAGGAAGAATGAGGCCGGACTTTTGCCTGGAGCTTAACCTGCATGTAAGTTTGAATTTACCACAAGCTTTTAAGAATCATTTTTGTTTGAGTTCAGGTCTCCATTCCCTGACGGTGACCAGGGGTTTGGTGCCAGGACACCAATGTGGAAACTGCTCAGGGCATGTGCCCATCCCAGAGAGAAGCAGTGCTCATGGACGAGTCTCGGCAGAGAAGCGTTTGGCGATTGCTGGATTGGAGTGAACGGAAATAAGAAATGAAAACAGACCCAAGAGCTGGCCCTGGCAGAAATCACGGCATCCGCTAAGATGACTCTGCCATTTAAGGACAAAATGTGCCAGGTGTTTAATAATGCATGACAGATTGGACAGAAGTGATAATCTCCAGACACAGGAAAAGCTTAGATGCCAAGAGAAAAAATATGATAACAGTACATATTTTTCTAGGCATAGCTAACCCGGTTCCTCTCTGACACTTTCCACCCTCTCCACCCCTATAATTTGGGCTTAAGGGTGTTTTCAGGTCTCCTACTTGAACCTTTGAAAACAAGACACCTCCAGATAAGCAAGATTCTGCATGAGTCAGGAGTTTTGTGCAGTCCCAGAATTAGTGAGATTAGGCAATGCTTTATCTAAGGGAAGAAAATTGCAAGTATTATAAATCACGCATACTCCAATCTGAAGTGCTTTAAGGGACCTAATTTTATTGTTGGGCAGTTTTACTATACAGTTTCTACTGAGTAGCTTATCTTCAGTTGTCCTTGGGCTACACATTTTCTAATTTCAAGATAAAACATTTTCATAAAAAGTAATGAAACTATCTTAAAAAAGAGAGAAATATATAACAGAACATATTTTAAACTGTCAGAAAGCTGAAGAAATTGTTTTTTGAAAGCACACTGCAAAGGAAAAAAACCCAAGCCCACCTGTATTTGCTACAAAAGATGTGGCACTTTAAAAAAAGAAATTATGCGTTTTCACATACCCCAAGCTTTTTAGTTAATTAGCAGTATTTGAGATACTGAATGTTATTTGTAAATATTCTCAGTCCATAAATGTTCTGATGCATGGCATGACTTGTCTCAGGAGCCAGTATGACTTTTATCTATCCGTTCCTTGAGTGGACTTGGAACTACTGCAGAATCAGTGCATTCACTTAATTTGTTATTTCTGCACACGGAATTGGACCTGTCCTGCGCTGTGGGTGTAAAGCTGCAGATGTGTGAGAAGACACAGTTATTTCTCATGTAAAAGACTGCACGTGATCATGAGCTCTGTGGAGTTCAAAGTGATTCTTTTTCCTACCTAATCCTGGGAAACCTAAACAGCAGAACTTTCATGAGAGACATGGAAGCGTAGTCTTGAGTTTAATATAAAAACACGTCACTGCTGTGAAATTCTACATGTCAAGGAAGATACGTTTTATTTCTCACCACCCTCATCATGAAAAACTCGCTGCTGCCCCGCTGGAGGGAAGGGCTCCGTGACCGTCCCCACTGCATGCGGAGAGGGCAGGCTGCTGGGGCCCCTGTGCTGCTGCTGGCCACACAGGGCTGGTCGTGAGCCACCTGCTGTGACCACCGGTGTGGCTGCCCAGGTGCCCTGTGGTGTCCCCTGGGCCTGTTGGTGACTGCACGGTGCCCGCAGGGATGCTGTTCTGTGCTGCAGCAGGGGCTCTTTCCCCTCTGCCAGTCTGTTCTACTGGGATGGTTTGGTTTTGCCACAGGAGCAGTTCAGAGCCATGCACACCCCTAAATGTTGTACAAAGTGATTTTTGTCAGATTAGAGCTCCTCGAACTTCCAGCTTCAGAGATACGTGTAGGACTACAGTATGTGCATCTGCCATGTGCGTGCTATTTAGGAAAAAAGAGTCCTAAATACACAGAAACAGATACACAGCAATCTGAATGTGCATACATGTAGGGAATGTTGGGAGCACAGGCTTGTTCAAGGTGAAAGTGAGGGACAGTAGTGACTCTGTCCTCACCTCTCCACAGGTTCACCCTGCTCATGGAAATACAAGTCCCGGGCCGGGGGGTGTGTCTCTCTCTGCTGCAGTCGCTGGTGAATGAGAAATCTGCCCTCTCCCAACATGACCCAGTCTCACCCTGTTGTTTCTGCTCCCATCTTCCCAAAGGACTGGATCCCAAGGGCGAGCTGCAGCAGAGGCTGCTGAGCCCCACCTCTGTCAGAACTGGGAAACACAGGAGCAAGGGAAGGATCTGGGAATAGTTTGACCTGGGTTTGTGCCAGAGTTTTCAAGAGAAGTGACCATAAGCAAGTGCAGAACAACCCATGTGCTTATTGGCATGAAACGTGTTCTAGACACTGGCTTGGCAGTCAAAGTTTCTGCTTACTTTTCTTTCACAAAAAAAAAGAAAAAAGAAAAAAACCCTTTTTTGATCATTAAAAACCTATTTAAGAGGCTATTTACTATAAGGAAGAGGAAAATAATAAATGATAGCTAAGTTTTGATTAATGTAGGCTTTGAAAAATTCTTTGGAAACCGATTCACAATTTATGTTAAAGTCTATAAATTTATTTACACCTTTAAATGTAAAAAAACTTTTACTGCTTTTTCATTGTTACTGATGTTTTATAACCATTTGAAAGATATTTTGCTAAGAAGCTTACAATTATCTTTAATACATATCATGTAGTGAACATTTTATTATTACTTATTAAACATCCTTCTATTCCTTATCAGTCCTCCATCAACCACTCTGAGTAGAACTTTAACATGAATGATGAGGTATATAAAGCTTTAAGACACTTTTAGAACTATGTTTCATGATCTTGGAAAATAAATCAGTGATTTTTGCCTCCAGTCCTATCTAGAAGCTCTAACAAAGTAATAAAAGGGACAAAAAACAGTGAACACACATAGAACTAGAACAAAAAATTGATTCCGGGTATTTTACCTTCCTTAGATTTTGCTTTGGTGGACTAGAGTGGATATTTATGAACGTAAAATATAACTTAAATACCGAATTCTCATTCAGAAACAAATTTCAAATAGTATATTTGATTTCATAATTTGTAACACGTACTTCATTGTTCAATTGCACCATCAGTCAGCCGTGTAAGGAACAGGAACAGTGGCACACACAGTGTAAAATTATGTTGCTTTTCTTTTCTTATAAAAACACACATTATTACAAAGCTAAAGAGACCTAGATTTTCTTATTGCATGACATTTGCTTATGTTGCCTCTGGAAAAAATGTATCAGTGCAAAAAAACTTATGAAATTGTTTTAATTAGGAGCCTTGGCAGTTACTAAGGAAGATAAAAATTTAATGTTTACTAAGTTACATACTGTAAAAGAACTTGGCATTAAAAAAAAACCAACCTGAAAAGCGAATAAGCTTATTTTCTTGCCATTGCTGAAGCCTTCAATGGTTTTTACAGGGAAAATTGCAATGGTTATTTTGGCAAAAGAACGAACTTTTGGTTTTGGTGGTGGTTCCGTTCCTCTCTTTCCTTTGTAACAGGAGAGGAGCCATATCTCGTTTTTGTCCAGAAAGCAGCAGTTTCACTTCAGGACGGCTGCAGTTGCTGTGGTTTCAGGTGGGTGGGCAGCTCGCCCACCAGCCGCTCCTCACTCAGCCTGCGGGTCGGGGGCGAATGCGTGAGAACTCCTGGGTTGAGACACGGACAGTTTAACAGGAAAAGCAAAAGCTGTGTGTGACCAGAGCAAAACCAGTAATTCATCCACTGTTTCCCATGGGCAGGGGGGTGTTCAGCTGTCCCCAGGACAGCAAGGCCCACGCACCGGCCCGTGGCCCCCATGCCTCGTCCCATGCCCACACACCAGCCCCGTGTCCCCCGTGCCCACGCGCCGTCCCGTGCCAGGCAGTGTGGCAGGGCCAGGCGAGCCTGCATGGGCAGGACGCTGGTGCCGAGGCAGGACCCCCGAGCGTCCCCACCGACCCTGTCCCAGCCAACAGCCACCGCCAGCCACCCGCTGGCTCTTCTCCACGCTCGTCGTCCTTCCTTCCTTCTCACCCAGTTTGTTCATTGCATTGTAGCTGCTGTTTAACTGTAATTCTGTCTTTGCAGGTGCTAGAGCAGCCTGGATAGATACTGTTTTGAGATTGGCTCTTCATATGCAGATGAAGAAATAAATATCCTTGAAAAGCTTGAAGTGAAGACTTGCAAAGAAAGATACATGTAACATTGTCATTGAAGTACGTAGCATATGGTGATTATGACATGCAATACATTATAAATAATTTTATTTGGATTCAGCAATAAGGATTAACAAAAAACTGTGGGTTTTATATATTGCTCAGAGTGACTAATATACATAAAATAATTGAATTTTAAATTGTAAGCACTGTCTTGTTTATAAACAGAAAACGCATGTTATGTCTAGACAGAGTAAGCATGGTATCAATGACCATGTTTTGCATTTATCATTGATTTTTTCTACATGGACCATTGATCCATATCTCTTCACTAATTTATTTCAGCATCCCATTTTGCTTTAAAGTCCTTTGAATCAGGGTTAAAGAGAAAGAGAATAAAATAGAGCCTTTCCTTCTGCTTTCTTCTCAATGTGAAACTTTCTTCATCCACCAGATAGGAAAGTTAATGTTTCCAAACTCCTGGACACAACTTATATCACAGTTGTTTTGTAGAGATGTTTTAAATGTCATAAACTCTTTTCTGTTGAGTCCTGTATTATTTGGTCATTGTATGAAGTTATAAGGTGTTACAGGTAGGCAGTAATTGCAATAAAATAAAGAAAATAAAATAAGCAAGTAGTATTCCCCAGGTGGGAATTGGTGCACTGTGGAGGAGGCGTCCGGTGCCAGGGGAGAGTGGTGCCACTACTCGTGTCGCCCTGACGTGGCCCAGCCACAACCGCCTGGTGGCTCTTCAGACTTGGCATAACCTGGGGTTTATGCCACCAAACCCAGACACGTGTCCCTGGCAGAATGCAGAGTAGGAAAACGGCTGCACCGCCATCTGCACCTGCTGAAACATCCAGATGAAGAGCTCAAGGGACTGTGCCTGAGAACAGCCGCAGAGCACCACTGCAGCCATCACCCTTTGGTGCCCGCTGCTGGGTGCACGCCAACGCTGGGCAGTTTGGCTCAGCCTAGCCACACTTGCATGTGCCAACATTGCTCTGCAGCTTGGATGTGGGGTTCTGAATCTTTTCCTAAAGGCATTCAGAACTGACTGGCATTGCCAGAAGACGTGTACTTGCAGGAGCTGTTGAGTGACTTTCCAAGGAGTCCTGAAACAGCCCTGGGGGGCAGGGAGGCATTGGGGGCTGCGGGACCAGAGGAAGGGAGAGAAGAAAAATGCTGATCTGCCTGTGTGGGAAAGGTGGAGAGGCCTTCCCGGGCTGTGGAGGAGGGGAAGGGTTGGCAGGAGACCCTCTGTGGAGCCCGAGTGCTGGTGGGGCTGCTGGGGCAGGGGTGGCTGTGCTGTGGAGAAGAGTGGGGTTTGAGGGACAGTGGCACTGCTGGAGAGGGGCACCTCATCCTAGGAGCAGGCATGGTCCTTAATGACTTGCCCTGTGACTGTCCCTGTTCAGGAGCACGCCAATGACATTGCCTAGGGAAAGGCTGGGATGTAAAGCCAGAACTGGGGAGGAGGGAATTGTCATTTGGGAGATATTGGCTGACTTCGGAACCAGCAATAACAGAGACTGTGTACAACACAGGGTTAAAACTGCAAGAGCACACCCTCAGCAATGAATTGTAGGAATTTCTCCAAATAAGCTGGATCTCGTTAGCTGGAATCGGCTGCGGTGAATCAGGGTGTGCTCTCATCAGGAAGGATGGTAGATACAGCGCAGGCAGCGTGGCCCTAGAATGAATGCGGAGATTGTTCCCTGGAAATAAAAGGGTTTGTCCTGATCCACAAGTCAATCTATAAGACTGAATAATTTTGTTCATCTATGTCCAAAAAGATTAATTTTAAAAGGAAGAGATGTCAAGGAGGATGACAAGGTGATACTGACTATGAAAAGCTACCCTTGTTGGAGGAAACTGCAGATGTAATAAATAATGTGCTCTTTTTGGTAGGACACCAGAGGTCTCTCCCTGGCTGCTGCTCACTTCCTGCCACTGCCTCGCGGTGGGCTCCATCCTCCCTTCTCCCTGCCTTGGGGCAGGAATCAGGGAAACAGCCTGGCTCGTACCAGGCAGCACTTTGTTAATTGGGATGGTGGTAGTGAAGCTGCTCGCGGCAGGCCCACAAGTGCTTGTAGTGGCTCTCAGCAGTGCAGTGGACTTCCCGGCGGAGTGGGAAAGGTGTTTCGGCACAGAGCAGGGCTTTTTATGTTGGTTTCTGTGCAGGAAGATCTGCATTCTGCTGTGTCACCCAGGAAGAGACTGACCCCAAGGAACAGATGGCTGGGCTGCTGCTCGTGCATAGTCGTGGAGGTGGACATCAGGGAGGGAAAAGGACACTGTAATAGCCAGTGTCTGTCCATGAGCACGTGGATATGTGGGTATATTTAGGCTGTAATTCAGATGGCTTTTAACCAGGACCATGCTAAGATTTGGAAAGGGTCTTGTAACAAGCTTGGGGCCAAACCACGCACTCACTCTGAAACTGCAGAAAGGGCTGTGCAGAGGCAGTGTGTGACAGCGAGCACTGGAGGTGACAGCCCACTCCTCCTCTGCGTCCCTGGGCTCTGGCAGGTGGAGAAATACACACGAGCGGGGAAGGAGCAGTGCTGGTTGGTTCAGATGTGCCTTCTAAATGCCAGGCACCAATATAGGTTAGGGGCAGACCTGCTGGAAAGCATGTCTGAGGAAAAGGATCTGGAGGTCCTGGAGGATAGTAAACTACCCGTGAGCCAGCAGTGTGCCCTTGTGGCCAAGAGGCCAATGGAATCCTGGGCCGTGTAGGGAAGAGTATGGCCAGGAGGTGGAGGGAGGTCATTCTCCCCCTCTGCTCTGCACTGGTGAGGCCACAACTGGAATACTGTGTCCAGTTCTGGGCTCCCCAGTTCAAGAGAGACAGGGAACTACTGGAGAGAGTCCAACGTAGGGCAACCAAGATGATGAAGGGATTGGAGCATCTCCCTCATGAGGAAAGGCTTGGGCTCTTTAGCCTGGAGAAGAGAAGGCTGCGGGGAGACCTCATCTACGTTTACAAGTATCTAAAGGGTGGGTTGAAGGAGGATGGAGCCGGGCTCTTTTCAGTGGTTCCCAGTGACCGGATGAGGGGCAATGGGCACAAGCTGGAACATGAGAAGTTCCACTCAAATATGAGGAGAAACTTCTTTCCAGTGAGGGTGCCACGGCCCTGGAACAGGCTGCCCAGGGAAGGTCCCCTTCTCTGGAGATCTTCAAGACCTGCCTGGATGCAGTCCTGAGTGATGTGCTCTGGGCAATCCTGCTTTGGCAGGGGAGTTGGACTAGATGATGTCTAGAAGGTTACTTCCAACTCCAACAATTCTGTGATTCTGTAACATTTCCATTGTAAACACACAAATATGCACATAGGTACCTATATGTCTTTTATACAAAGATCTAGTTTTTAAAGGCAGAAACTCACAGAGCGAGTGCAGAGCCGGTGAAAATGGATGTACAGCTGAGTGGTCGCTCCATGGCAGATTGACAGTGGCACCGATTTCTGTGTTTCATGAGCTTACGTACTTGGCTTCATTAAAAAGAGTGGTTGTGCGGTTGCTCACAGGAGCCACAGGGTAAGCTGCGGGATTCAAGAATTCGAACTCAGAAAATATTTGAGCAAAAGGCAAAAAAGCAAACATACAAGAGCAATCTAACTCTAAATCAATAGTGCAAGAATAATATATGAGTCTACAAGATTTAAACATACACAGGAACTCTCTGTTCATTGGGCTGTGTCATTCAAATGTCTGGAATAACTTGGAAAGTTTACAAAATTGTGGCATCTTAAAAGCATATGTGAGTTTTCCTTCTTTTTTTTTTTTTTTTTCAAATTTTGCTCTCACAAAACTTATTGTTTCCAGTGCCAGTTTGAAAAAGATGCCTAAGATGCCTGTCTGGAGAAGAGTGCTTCCTTTGGTATTTGACATCATTTGCCCAGCAGCTGACGATATAGCCCTGCAGCATCCTGCCAGCCCATCATGGGGCCAGGACTAGCCCAGCAGTGCCCGGGTGCTGGCCACTGTGGCTGGACTGGTTGGGAGGGCTCAGCCGTGATACCGCTGTGAGGACAGGCTGTTGAAACTGCTGTGTAGTGATGGCCTAGTGACCCAGGTTAAAGTTGTGCTAGTGAAGGCTTTCGAACCAGCTGGCAACACAGGCTGGCATTTCAGATGTTTAAGCTTCAGTGGCAAGGTGCCTGTTCATGCCTCTTGTGGCTCAGATATGGCATAAAGAGAGGCAGGTTGGCTTAAAGATGTTTTTTCAAATGTTTTGCCCTGATGTTCCTTTGCTGAGACACATTACTTGAGTTATGTTTTCATGCTTGAGCCTCTGACTCTTTGGTCAAAGACTCTTTTAGCACGCCAAAGAGGGAAAGAGGCTATGACACGATTGGGAGAAGCTGAGGTGGAATGGAAGTTTTATATCACACACAAAACCAGGTGAAAAGGAAATTCAGAGGCCTTAGTATGAGACCCAGCCATCCTTCTGTCCTTTCAGGAAAACCCTGGTAGGGATTGCTGATGCTAGGGCTAGCATGGCATCTTGTCACATATCACCCTGTCTTTTCCTGTGAACTCATACATTACATTTTGTGCAGGGTTTTTTTGCTGGAGCAGTTTGGAAAGTTGTCCTGGAGCCTACTTAGATCACCTAGCTAGAAAACCTGATGAACTATCACTTGTGGGCAGAGTTTGGCTTTCAGGTATTCCAGCTCTCTGTCTTTACAGACCTACATGGGTGTGCACACCTGCAGGACATACGCATATGTGCACCACGTGTATATTTCCCAACACAGCCTGGGCCCTGCCTGGATCTTCACTCTTTCAGCTGGTAAGCATAATAAATGGGACACCAGATATGTTAAGGAAGTCTCAGAGTCATTTTGCTGTCTTGATAGACATGATCTTCTTAAATATTTTAGATCTCTTGTTCAAGCTGAGAGAATAGTCATAAAAACAGATGCATATTGCTGGACGGAGACAAATGAAGAACTGCAGTTCCAGGCAATGTTCTCAATGCAAATCCTGTCCTGGGTCTGTAAAGCCATAATTGTAGCGTTGGTTCTGCTCTGCCCTGCCCTGTGTCAGAGCAGACACTGAACCATTTGCTGAGGGCCTGCCTCCCCCCGAGACTTGTCCCAGCCCTGGGGCAGGCGGTGGGACAGCCATGGTCCCTGGCTCAGTGGGGACACTGCCCAGCGTGCAGATCCTTCTGCCTCAGGCATTTACCTTTGTAGATGTGTGGGAACGGTGCTGGAGAACACTTGGGAATCGCTGCTTTGCTTCACGGACCCCTTGGTTCTGAGCCAATGTTTCCTGACTCTGGGATGCTGCCGGTGGCCGGAGCCAGCGAGCAGCCGGGGCTCAGGGAGCCAGGGCTGGGAGCTCTGCTCACAGGCGGTGCCAGCCTCTGCGCTGCCAAACGCTCCTCTTTGCTGAGATCAAAGAGAAAAGGAATGAGCAAGAGAGAAGCTTGTAAAATACATGAGCAGGTTGAGTCACAAATCCCCAGAAGGACGCACTCCATCACGGATCACTCCTCGGCATCAGCACCGCAGATCACCGGGATTCAGCCATCTGCTGAGAACCCTGCACCCTGATAGAAACGTCTCGTGATTGAGCAAATGTCTCAGTCAGAATCAGCTCAACCCGAGCATCACTTTGGTGCCAGGTGGAATTAATGTGTGTGGAGCTGTGTGTGTGCCTGTGCCACCACGACAGGCGCTGGCTTCTGTCCCGGGTGAGTGTGCCACCTCTCCCGCCTGCCTGGCTGTGTGGGTGAGCACTGAGAACCCCACTGGGCTTCTTCATTTGCCTTTTCACAGCCCCCGCTGTTGAGCAGATTCGTAACCTTGACAGCAGTTTGAAAAGTGACTTTCTGTGTGTAAACTGAGCTAAGGAAGCCCTCTGTTATCCTTTACGGGAGGTGACCGAGGGTGGGCCGAGGGAGGGGGATCCCCTCTCAGGCTGCAGCTGCACCAGCCGCCGGATCCTCCCTCACTTGTGCAAAGTGCAGGAGAGGCAGCAGGCTGAGGGGGGATGTTCCCACAACTCTCCTCACACTGGGGCAGACACCAGGAAAACCGGGGTGTCTGCATGCTCCTTCTGGCTCTGTCCAGCTCATGGATACTGCCCACCACTGCTCTGGAGGAGGAGAGGCCGATGAAGGTCGCTGACGAAGCTGCAAAAGCAAAGTAAATCAGCACACAGGTGAATCATAGAATCATGTAAGTTGGAAAACACCCTTGAGATTGTTGAGTTCAACCCTTAACCCAGCACTGCCAGGTCCACCACTAACCCATAGTGTTGGCTACTCCACCACTGCCCCTGGGCAGTCTGTTACAAGGCTTGACAGCCATTTTGGCGAAGGAATTTTTCCTAATATCCATCCTAAACCTCCCCTGGTGCCACTTGAGGCTGTTTCCTCTTGGATCATCCCTTCTGGCACTAACAAGAATTTGCATTCCAAACTAGCAGTCTGGCTGTTTGCCAGAGAGGAGAGGAAAAACTGAGACGGTGCCTGTGAGAAGGAGAGGCTGAGAGGGTTATCCTTGGGAAAACTGAAATATCTGTGAGCACAGAGGGCTTACAGAGAGGGAGGCTGGAGATGAGCTCAATCCGTCCTCCAGCCGGTCATGCAGGAACAAAGCCAAAGCCTGAGTACTGCTGGCCAAGGGAAGGTGCCAGGGAATATGGTAGACTGTACACACACTCATCCTCATGCTTATTTAACAAAAACCAGCAAAGTGAAGAAAGGGTGATGCTCTTCTTGGGAGCTGGTGTAGAACCCTGTGTAAACTACAGGTTTTGCATAACAGAAGTGCAATGATTTTTTTATTATTTATTTTTTAAAATATGGAACATAATTTCCACAAGTTGCACAGTGGCACTCCAGGGCTGCTGGCTCCAGTCACACAGAACAACATGCAAGTTTAGAAAGCACACAGAGAGAACAGGAGATAAAAAAGGAAATCTTTGCAGTGAAAGCTGTCACTGCTGTAAGAACATAGAATTTTCTTCACAGAGCTCTAACAAGGTGGATCAGTTTTCTATAAAGCAATCTGGATTGTTTCTGCCAATAAAGGTGTCTTTTTTCCAGCAGACTGAATTCCAATAATTCATCTTGCCAAAAAGCCATTTCCAAGTCTGAAACAGTAATTTCTTTAACATTGCTGGTGCTCGTAACACTGATTTTTAAAAATTTTATAGAGATGTGCATTTATAGAAGACAAATGGCATTTTCAAGGGACTGGGTCTGATTTGTATGTGTGTATTTCAAGAGGCAGCAGGAGACCTCAGGTGTGTGTGCACACCTGGGGATTAGAGGTTAAGGGATGGCTCCTACAGGTCTGTAATAACCTAGTGGCATAAAACCTTCTACATCCAGAATGTTCCTGGCCACCTGCTGCCTATTACAATTTGCTGTCTCTGCCTCAGATGAGTGGTCCCTGCCTTGGCATCACCAACAAGTCTCAGCTGTGGCTGCCACCTCATGAATAATAACTAGTTGAATGCCACAAGTCTTGTCTGATGTTTGGTTTTCTCACTGTCAGAGTGGTCAGAGAGGTTATGGAGTCTCTGTCTTTGGCATTATTCAACACTTGGCTGCACACAGTCCTGAGCAGCGCTCTGGGTGACCCTTCTGTAGCAGTGGGGTTGGATCAGATGACCTCCAGAGGTCTCTTCCAACCTCCACCATTCTGTGATTTTGATGTTTCATGGAAAAGAGGGAAGCAGATCTTGGTGGTGTTAGTGAGTTCTGGGAAAAGGCCAGTGTGGGCAGTCCAGCCTGCAGTGCAGGCTGCACCAGGGATGACCCAGCTGGTTGGGATAAAGTGGGGACTGTGGGAGCACAGTAGTGAGCTGGGGTTGGTGCCAGCCAGTTAATTGAGCTGTGTGTGCAAATTACAAAGTTTATACCTGCAGCTTCCTAGATGGACATGTGGAACCTGGTACTTTTGAGCATAGGAAACATCATAGCTAGATAGAGGAAAGGTAAACCCACAGCTGCCACAAACATGAATGTTTATCCAAAAAAAATGGAAGGCATCACTACTGTGGTGGCAGGAGAGCAGCAGGAAATAAAGAATGTAAAATGAAAGCAAAAATCACAGTAAGATTGCTAATGACGTTCAAGAGTGAAAAAAGGCACTGTTTTTTAACACTGATCAATATTTACCTTTGGCGGCGACTGAGGGAAGCGATAGTTTTGCACTTGTTGAAGTTTCCAGAGCAAGACCAGATACCCTTCTGAGAGCAGCGCTTCAGTCAAACAAGCTACTGGGATGACACACTCATCACAAGTTAAATTCTCTGACTTAAGTTACTCAGTCCATCAGATAAAATGATTTAATGATCCTCTGTGGTCCTAAAATCCACATTCTTAAGAACAAAATGCAAAGGCAAAAAGAGAGACATCTCTGTGGGATCTAACATTAGATGTGTCCTCCTCTGATGGTGGAACTCTGCAGACAACACGTAGATGACGGTTCATTGAGTGAGACTGTCTTTTACAGGTAATAATGCAAAGAAAACAAATTGACAAGGTACAGACTACACATTTCACACTCTTTCAAAAACCTTTGCCCGATTTCAGACTCATATTTCCTTTCCTGAAATATAGAACTGCTTGGGTGTATTTCTTCCTTATTTCTGGTTTTCTTTCCTTACCCATGCAGGTGTGGAAGAAAAGATTACTACTGTATACTCAACCAGAGTGAAGGCAAATCTATTGAGGCATCCAGCCTGGATTTGCAGGTCAGAGGAGGTCTGACACCTATGTGGAAATGTCTCCTTCCCAGAGCTGGTGCCAGTTTTGCTCATTGTTAATCTTTATGCCCTTCATAGCTCACAAGAAATAGCTTTGGACAGAGTCTGTAACAGCAAATGGGTTATTAATTTCAATATGTAACAGCTGTCATAACAGTCTGCTGAAATTGATGCAATGGGTTCCAGCATTTACCAGTATTTTAATCATACAATAATTTTTCTTCACCACAGTTTTCCCCATTCTCTCTAATACCCATCAAGCACATTTTGAACAGTGTGCTTGTAACTGGAGTAGATGTTTTCAGGACACTGTTTTCCTTTCATATTGTGTAAGAAAAGAAAAAACTGTAAGCATAAGCCTTGTTATAATACACTGAACTTTCATAAACTTGAAAGTGCTGATGGAAGAGAAATCCATAAACATGTCTCTGCTCACTCTTCTAGCATGTGTGAGGAACCATAAAAAATTGTTCTTTCAATATATCTCAGAGGGAAATTTTGTCACAAAGAGAGAATGTCTGCAGAGCTGGTGAATTTAAGAACGGAGACCCCTGTGTACCACGTTGCCAAAAAAATCACTCTGTTCTTTCTTTTTGCTCTGAGAAGACCCCTGGCTGCTAATTCAGCCATGGAGCTATTGTCACATTAAAGCAGAAAAAAAGTAAAAGCTAATGCAGGCAGGAGTAGCTAGCTGAGGAGAGACCTGCTTTCAAACTGCACAGACACACACATGGGACTGAAGTAATTTGGCTCAAAAGATTGTTTAAGTAAAAAACATGCAGTTGCACGTTTCTTCCACTAGTAGAAGAACTCAAAGAGAAGATATTCGTGTAGATTTTAGATTTTTTTCTAGCTATCATTTATCTGTTTCATTCAGCTTTCCGACTATTATTGTATGTATCCTCTGGACCCAAGAACTTCATATACATTTTGTTCCCAGGTTCCCAACTTGCAGGAAGCCTGCAGTACTCCTCACTGCATGACATGATGCTTCTCCTAAGGAATTCTGAATTCAAGAAAAGCCCATGAAGTAATGAAGTGCCATGTAAAATACTCAATTCTGATTCCAGCCTTTGTGTTTTAGGAATATGAGTTAGGACAACTGGTCTCATTTCAGGGATTTTATTTTAGAAATACCATCTCCCATGTCCCCACATGGAAGAAAAGCCATGAGGAACTTGTGTGTGAGGATGAGGAGAAGGTCTCTGCTCCTGCTCTGGGTCCCGCATGTCACAGGGCGCCAGGTCAGTAGGGGCCTCGTCCAGAGAGTTTAGGTACTGAGACACATAACTGTGCCTGGTTATTTCAATAATGAGACAAAAATCAATGGTTTAAATGGAAGAGGACTAGCAGATACATGCGTAATCATCTCTAACTGTCAACTGTTGAACACATTACTTACAAAAGCATTGCTGACTCTCAGTCGTGGTCCCAGTCTGTCAGGTAAGAAACCAAGAAAGTAAAATTCATTGCTGAAGAGAGGAATTCACAAACAGGGAAATGCAGCTGGGATGGGTTTGACCCTGGTACCTGTCAGCAAAAATTTCTGGGAAAGTATCTCTTACTGACAGCAGAAAATTGAAATGTCTTTTTTTTTTTTTCTTGGAAGTGCATTTATTTTGAAGTAGTTAGTGTCAAGTGGTGATAAATGTCCTCTGAAAGTAGAAGAGGCGCCTTGATTTGGGCTTTTACTAGGAAATTTCTTTTTATGCTTGAACAGCTTCTGAGCAGAGGCTAATGTGATATCAGTGCGGTTTTGTTGGCATAACTTTGGGACTAATTCAAGAGGAAATCCTGGAGTACTTGCTGGAATTTGAGGTCACTACAGCAATACTTTTTTTATGTAGTAATAATAAGACAACGTTTTCATTTACTTCCTAAACACGAATTCAATATTATTGAAGAGTTCAGTCACCACTTCTGAAGCAGGTACACTGCTTCATTTTCTAACTTGTATTACTGCCGACACTCCCATGACCTCACAACTGAATAGTGTATGTTTTCCATGCTGTGTAAATCATTGTTATTCCTCACCCCATCCTTTATCACTGGCAACTGCCATTTACAATTTAAAACACTTCAGTCCACTGCTGGTGCCGAAGCGGGACTCAGCCTCGCACGCTCGCAGTGCGTCCTGCACCTTCTCTGCCTTCAGCCACTCGGAGAAACACAGGAATATTATGAAAGCTGACAGCCTGGTAGCTTCTCAGGGAAGTTTCTGACTTTTTCTAAAAATATTCCCGTTTTTGGAAAGGTCCCAGAATATAAAATATGTAAATAAGTTATCCCATGGTGTTCTCTCTAAAAAATATGTTCCCTACACTTGCCTGCCCTTAATGTTGAGGTGGGAGTACGGCCCCTTTTCTGAATCCAACACGAAAATGAGTGCACTTTGGAAAGCACTTCAGAGTCCAGTCTTTAATTTTTCATATCCAACTCTGTTTTATCTTGTCAGGAATGTGCTGTGTTCCTCCTAGTGGAACACAGAACATCCTGCACCAGGGCTGTCAGCTGTTGAAGGCAGCTGGTGGGTTCATGCCTGGGAGGGCAGGGGAAGGAGGCTGAGCTGGTGCCCTGTCCTGGTGGTGCAGGGACATGGCCGACATGGGACAGTGGCAGCAGCGCCCAGGAGGGGCTTTACCTCCATCCTCTGCTGGCCGCTCTGCTGGGGCTCCGGCCTGAGACAAAACCCTCCCTTTGGTCTCTTCTCCCAAGGAACAACTGATAGGACGAGAGAAAACAGCATCAAGGAGCACCAGGGGAGGTTTATGATGGATATTAGGGAAAATTTCTTTCCCAAAAGGGTTATCAAGCCTTGGCAGAGGCTGCCCAGGGCAGTCGTGGAGTCACCATCCCTGGAGGGATTTAAAAGCCGGGCAGACGTGGGGCTGAGGGACCTGGGTCAGTGGTGGTTTGGGCAGAGCTGGGTTAATGGTTGGACTCGATGATCTTAAAGGTCTTTTCCAACCTAAAAAATTCTGTGATTCTATGATTCTATGAAATATCATGATTCCCAGACTTGCAGGTTTTGCTTAAAATGACTAAGAAAGATTTTTCCCTGTTGTATTTTTTTTTCCTAGGGACAAATGTCAGTGTCAGTTAGAGTCATCATAAATACAAGTATTAATCACAGATGCTTGTATGCCAAGGGCAGATGAATAAAAATGGATTTGCTGAGTGCTGGAAGCAGAAATAACAGATGTGTAAATTTCTTCTGAAATTTTAATTTCACTTTAAAACAGAAATACTTATTCTAATGCTTTCTGCATTGGCTGGATCATATTTGGCGCAGAGCAGTTTTCTGTTTGGGTGCTGGAGACAAGGACCCCCTCAGCCACAGCCAGCCCCAGGCTGCTTGGGGCTCAGTGTCAGGCAGGGATGGGGGGGACACATCGGCACCTCTGAGGGCAGGGATACTACATTTCTTATTGGGGAAATCCCAGTGATTGTGAACTCCAGGCTCAATTTAGCTTCACTGGATTAAGGACAGCATTTTCCCCTTAAGAGCCCAAATCAAGGACACTCCCACCTCAAGCAGAAGTGTCAGAAGAAAGCTGGAAGGGAACATCCTCAAAAATCATATTGGCAAAGACTAAATGCTTCTCCAGTCTTCTTCTAACCCCTGGTAGAGAGCACAGAGAGACAAATCTCAAAATTACCCATCCGGAGAGAAAAAACTCGAGTCTCTGGAATATATCACTATGAAGAAAGATCAAAAAAGGAGCTGTAAGAAAGGCTGGGAGTTTCTCTCACCTGACTGAGTTTCCTAATAACAATGGAGAGGAGAAAACCAACAACAATTCAGATAGAAAGAGAATATTTTATTAATCTTTTCCTGAGCTTGTCTGGCAGACGTACTCACAGCATCAGTAATAGAACAGGAAGAAATGCAATTGAGTCAGCTATCAGGCAGGACATACCGGGGTGAGTAGCTGCAGTGTCCCAGCATCATGCAAGATGTGTGAACCTTCTCTGTGCCTCACTCTAAGAGAAGTTTGGGGCAGAACAGCCAGCCCAGAGGAAACCCGCAGTGCTATGCTCTGTCCCGGCTGCACCAGTGCTGCTGGTGGTGGGCAGAGCAGGGAGCGGGTTTCTGGTTGTGCCATGGAACTTTGCAGACCATGGTCAGGAGGAGCAGTGGTTGTGCATTTCGCTGCAGCAGGAGGAGCTCCTGGAGATGGGGACCCCCTTGGGTGTGCAGGGTCTCCTTCCCGAGAGGCACTCAGAGCCCAGTGAGGAGAGTCAGACTGAACTGCCTTTCACAGGTCTTCTCCCAGAGACAGCATGGTGCAGGTGACAGAACCTGTGCCAAGAGGAATCCTTGGGCTCTGCATGACGGCCAGACCCATTCCAAGTGTCTATGCACTGGAAGGATAATGTGACGCAGCAGGAAAGGGTGGTAGGCAGTGGGAACCATCATGATGCACTTCTGCAGTCAGCCCTGTTTGCTCGCCCTTCTGTTCCTGTCTGGCATGTGCAGCTGGAAAATATGATCATCCATTATTTCGTTAATAGGTGGAGATTAGCGCATAATCTAACTTTATTATTTTCATCATTTCTTTATCTTTCATGTTTTAAACATTGTAGCTTAAAGCATGAAGTTATTATTAATAATTCCATATCCAATTTATATTCCCATTTTACGTGCTAAATGTAAGTGGCAGAAAGGAAAATACATAGATAAGCCTTTCTATGAGGCAAATGTCCTGGAAAAGCTATAACCAACTATCCCAGAACATTTCTACCAGTTGTATCTGCTGCATCATGCAGAACAGACACCTTCTTCTCAGCATGTGATGGCACCATGACAGAGCACTGGCCTGGGGCACAGCACGGCTCCTGTGTGCATCCCAGTCCTGCTCTGGTGGCCACTGGCCACGGGGCATCACCAGGGGATCAGACACAGGGGCACACAAGCACACAGCTGTGGAAGCCCACAGGCTCCTAATCACTGCTCACTGCTTTGGTTTCCAAATATTATTTGCTTGAGTCTCACAATGAGTTGACAATTTGGTGATTACCCCTTCACTTCCTTAGAAAATACAAGGCAAATTAGAAATGTATGTTGAACACTGGTTTAAAAACATATTAGTAACGAAAGTTCAGTATTTGGGGCGGAACTAGGAGGATCTGGGAAGAGTGGTGTGCGGACTGTTAAAATGGCTGAGTGAGATGTAGTACATCATATTTATGGCTACGGTGTAACAGCTGTGGTAAAACACACATCTTACCAAGTATTTTTTTTTGCAATTGTGTTACCCTGCGGTATTTTAGTATGGTCAAAGCCAATATGAAGTTTTCATACCCGCCTTGCAAAAATGCCAGTGCTCCCATGTTAATGCCACTGCATTTTAGCTAAACCCGACTCAGAAGTACACTCATGCCCAATTTTTTGCTGTCATAAAAGGGCCTGAAGTCACTGCTGACATCTGCCTGCTGTGGCCTGTAAATATTTAACGTAGAGAAAAATTCAGCTGTGAACACCAATAAACAGGAACAAATGGCTTTGGTTTCTATCACTGGTATCTACTCTGAGGCAAAATGCACCAGAACACACATGTTCTGTGTTCAACGGTTGACAGTTAACACATGCTTGAAAATAAATTTTATAGACAGCCAAAAGAGGAAAAACTAGTTTCTTTCTAGGCACACTAATTAACAGGAGGATTAATTGTGCCTTAACAGGGTTCAAAAGTGGAGGAACAGCCAGTAAAATGTAAGCAACTCTTACTGTGCTTTCAGTTAATATTTTTCAATTGTTTTTCTACAGACAAAGGAAAACATATTAATATTACTAATTTATAATTGCCTCAATTCGGCCTTGCCATGTTAGTGGCTACAGGTGGTCAGCATTTGTAATAATAATTAAAAAAAATCTAAGAGGTGTTTTCTCCATCCCTCTAAAAGCTTCTGATCTTTTGTAACTTCTCAGTTAGCCGCTGAGCTGATTTCATATCATGCTTTTCAGCTCCAGTGTCAGGCAGAAAGCGGTTTGGAAGGCCACAAGCAGTGCAGGAAGCTGTGGGACCATGCAGGGACACCTCTGGTTCCACGAGGGGAGGGTGCTGTGGGAGCTCTTCCCTGTCACTAGCAAGAGGTGGTTTTCAGGCTGACATTTTCTAACTTGGGCTTTAAGTAAGAGAAAATTCAGGTGAAATTTGATGAGTAATCTCACCTGGGGGGAACATATGGACACAGTGGTAGAGCACCTTGGCAATTGCAAACTATTTTGTTTTTATGGGATAAATCCAGAGGGGACTTGGCTGCCATAACACAAACCAGGGGCAGGTACTTTCCATGCACCTCCAGCCTGGTGTGGAGAGCAGATGCCAGCTGGCAGGGACAGCGGGATGGACCAAGTCCTGGGCTCAGAAAGGGAGTTTTCCCCAGATACTGCAGAGCCAGCCCAGTGTGTGCTGGTGCCTGGGAAATGTCTGTGCTCCCTCCCATGCCAGCCAGGGCACAGTGGCCCAGCTGCAGCATGCAGCTCCGGTCCATGTGTCCTCCCCAGCACAGGTGGGGATCCTTAGAGGATGCTGTCCTTCAAGACCCACCAGTTTCCTCAGCTCCTTGCCCTTCAGAACTGCCTCCTGCGGGACCACCCGTCTGTGCTCTCCTGAGGTACGGGGCTGCACTCTCTGCCTTACCCTCTGCAGGAGCCCAGCCTGGTCTGACTGCGGCCACCCCAGCTGTGGCAGATGGCCCAGCCACGCTTCGCCCCTCTGGACACGCCATCTGGGAGAGGGCAGTGGCCCCAGATCCCCGCCGGGTGTGGGTGTGCAGATGCCTCTGCGCTCAGAACCAGCGGAGAATGCCAGGTCTGGAGCTGCCCCTGCGACCACTGGCTGTGGAGGCTTCTCTCTGTTCTACTGTATCTCAAAAGCCAGACTAGCTTGCTTTGATGGACTGCTTCATCCAGAGGAGGCTTTGGCATCATTTGCTGTGAAAGATTAAATGCTTGTCACTGATTACTTTTAATTATTTAATAGAAGATGTAGTCTGAGCTGATGACACTGCTTCTGCCTCTGGAAGTCGCAGATGCTATGGTTCATAAGAGTGAGTATTAATAAATGTGCTGGCATGCACAAAAAAATTCTGAGCTGTGGGTAAAGCCAAAGCAAGAGCTGAGAGATATTGAAAGTAGTTATTAATGAAAATCTTTGTTGAATGAAATCAATGCCTTGAGTCACAAGGAAACACAGCCAGGCTGATGTGGGAGGTGGGCACCAGAGTCCACTCTCTCTGTTTGCTCTGGGAAGTAGCAAAGTGCTCAAATACTTGAAGCACTTAATCTACCAAATAAAGGTCTGATCTGCTGTGAAACCTTCACCAGCTGTGCAGGATTCAGTGACACCACATAAGCATCCTGCAAGACGCTTAGTCTTCTGAAAGGTGGTTGAAATGAGAAAGTGCGTAAGTCAGTCAGAGGAGACTGTGGTTGGCCAGGTGGGTTATACACAGTGAACGAACCATGCAACAGCTTCCAGCACACCAGAGTTCCTTCTGAGACTGTAAAGCAGAAGACTGTCCCGGCACGATACACTGCTTAACAGGGTCATTAACCACCTTGGGGTGGGCAGATCCCACTCTGAGCACATCCAGAGCAAAAGTGGAAGGAGCAGGAATGATGCTGCCTCGGTTTCCTCTTTGCAGCATGTAGAAAAGTGCCAGATGTGATTCCTAACATAGTCAGAATGATTTCTTGTTACTGCTATTTTAAAAAATAATAATCTGAAATCCGAAATATTTATTTCAAAGGTAAATTTTGTTGGGAAAATAATCACGCGCGTGACTTGTCACAAGTTCTTTTAAGTGAGTCCTTTCACAGAAAGTGGCCACCACTGGCGGCTGCAGACAGGAGTCCCTGCCTGCCCTGGGGCACGTGTCTCAACACACTTGCCATGAGAGGACGATGGCTGCCGTTGTGCTCGATGTGAGGTTAAACTGTTTGCGCTCTGCTGTGGCAACAGACTGGCCTCTACTGACTCCACACAGGGATTCACCATTTCCATCAAACTTTCCTGTTGCTATGCACAGCGCATTCCTCCCTGCCACAACCATGAAGTTAGTCTTACAGTTTATCAGAATATAGAGTTGCTAGTGCCTCCAGCATTTCAATTAGACATTTTTATGGAAATTGGTATTTCATACAATGAGCTCTGTCATGGAAAATCTGCGAGAAGATTTCTTATTCTCTCTGGGAGGAGGTGAGTGCAGCTCCCAGGGCTCTGCTCCGGGTGCCTCTTCCTGTCAAATGGCTCGGTGGTGGCCATGGCCGACCCTGAGGGCAGGCTGGGGCCAGGCACTTCACGGCTGGACTCGGTAGGGTGCCAACAAGGTGTGAAGGGAAATCTGGCAGCAATACCCTGTGTGCCCCACCGTCCCCAGGGTTCTGCTCTCCAGTGCCAGCAAATGCAAAGCCCAGTGCTCTGCTCCCAAACGGCCTCAGAACCTTCCTCCTCTCCTCTCCTCTCCTCTCCACTCCTCTCCTCTGTCTGCGTTTCCCTCACTTGGCAATGGGCTTCTACGACCAAAACCCCAGTTCTCAGCTGGACGGCTGAGTCCCAGAGGAGCTTCTGGGAGAGCCAGCGAGCCCGGTGTAGCCCACAGCTGGACAGGCTGGGCAGTCAACACAAGGGGCAGGGGGGACACCAGCAGGGCACAGCCGCGGTGCCAGGGCTGGCTGTTTCCAGCTCTGGCTGTTTCCAGCTCCAGGGGTGACGCTGCCTCTGCAGGGACAGCACTGCCTCCCTCATCGTCACCCCAGCCCTGTGTGCTTTCACACCTCCACACCCACCCTCCCTGGCCATCCCCCTCTCTCACCACGTCTGGCTCCCAGCCGAGTGCCACCGCTGCCCTGTGACTGTGAAGATGTGAACTTTCAGCGCAGAGTGGGGAACAGATAATGAGAGTGGGTGCAAATGTAATTTCAGAGTGATGTTGGTGCCTGCCTTTGGGTGGAAAATTGGCACCTCTCTGCCTAGTCAAAGCATTGCAGTTTATTCTGCTACTGCACAACACCATTTCCAGCATGGCAGGTCATTTCAGATGGTAATTCTCCACCCAAGGCGTCTGCCTGAGGCTTCCGCAACCCCAAAACCTTCTCCCAAGCACCCGGTTGGTGCTGCGGTGGGTGTGGGGGTAATTTCATTACACCAGAATATTCCCAGCTCCTTTGATTTTCTGTGAAATACCCCTCTCCTGGGCAGCGGTACAGGGAATGCCAACAGTGACTGGGCTGGGGAGTGAAGAACTGTGCTGTCATGTCTCTCCTTACTGGAGTGATAGAAATGCAACAAAATAATCCTGGATTTCTGGGATGCAGCCCACATTCTGGGCTGGTGGAAGCGGTGCCCTCCCCTCACTGCTCCTGCAGAGCCTGGGCCAAAGGCTGCGAGCGACAGCCCGACGGAGAGGCACGCAACAACGAATGAATTATTCATTATGGCTTGCTCATTCAGCTCTGTCCGTCACTAAAGACCTGCTTGAGGAGAAAATACTGTACAACATTGCTTTACGGAGCTAGCAGAGAGTATTTTTTCTGCAGTGCATTGTAAATCTACACACGTTTCCACCTCTGGCACTCGCTCGCTTTCTCTCTCCCTTTCTCCCCCTGCCTTTCTCTCTCTCTCCCCCTGCCTTCTTTTCCTATTGCAATACATTTCCTAAGCTAGATTTTTCTGCGAATTAGTTTTTAATGCCTCCTTATGAGAGGCAGTTTTTCATATTTTATATCTCCATCAATAAAGATTTCTTCCTTATCACCAGTAAAATTGGAATTTTGATTAAATATGATCCAGCAGCACTAAGCACATAGTCTGTATTAATTTCAGTGCCTCATTATATGCCAGTGGTATTTATATGGGTTTATATATCAAATATACTATGTGTATATAAGCAGAGACTTTCAGAACAAATACCAAATATGTGAGCCATAAAAAATAGAATGGAAGAAAGCCTCTTGCTTGGTTCAGCCACAGACCATTTACTGCCCCCTCCATGAAGGTCACAGAGACAGTGGTGGGGAAGGGACAGTCTCAGGGACCAGGAGAGCCCCCAATACAGCAGCATCATCAAGCCTGATGCTCCTGCAGCAGAAGAGCCAGAAGGTGCAGAACCTCATGGCACCATGCTCACTGCAGCCAGTTCTCCACTCCTCTGGAGAACTCATGGGTGAAAGTACTCACGGACAAACATCTTCTTGAGAAGCCATCTGTTCATTTAAGAAAAATGGTGCAATATTCTGGTGCTCAAATGTTTCTATTTACTCTTCATTCTGCACATGGTCTGTGGATTGAGGGAGTCCTGGCTGTGTGAGCCCTACACATCAGGGGGCAATGCCCAGGGCTGAGGTCACAACCCTTAGTGCACTGGCACTTCCAGCTCAGGGCTCTGCATCACAGACTGTCTTGTGGGTTTGATTGAAAGTACCTTCTACTGGGAAAGCATAACTTATTTATAACCAAAGTCCCAATTAAACAAAGATTACAAAAATGTGTATTAGTGGCCTTGACAAAGCAGGCAGCTCCCCGGCTTGGAGAAATACTCCATGAAGGGTGAGGGACAGGGACCAGAGGGGTTGCTCTGAAAGCAGCCCTCAGGCTGTTTGCATTCTGGTGTTTTGTGTGTTCACCCTGGGGAGGAGTTAGCGGTGCTTTAGAGGTCATTAAAGGGAAGACACAGACGGTGGAAGTCTGTATTCAACCTGGTGCCACGCAGCAGTTGCAAGTGTCCGTTCTCCCTCCCTGCATGGCTCCATCGCTCTCTGTCTGGAGCCCTGTGGCCGAGCTGGAGGTGTGTGGGAGGCTCTGCGCCCAGGCTGCGCTGTGCACAGCAGGACACCCCGCTCTCCTGGAGGAGTCCGGCTGGAGCAGGCAGCCAAGCACAGCTCCCGTGTGTGGAGCAGGAGACACGTCTGGGGTTTCTCAATAGTGAGCCACCACTCTGGACCCAGCACCGGCCACCAGGGTACTGGCTGCCCACAGGAACAAAGCCTTGGGCGGAAGAAAGGGATGCACCCGGGTGAAGCTCAGATACATGGATGGTAGCATTAGATTAATTTGTGTGCAGCAAAAACTGTCCCATCAAACTCCAGGGAGCTAACTGTGGATCCACTTTATCAGGTTAAAGGTGTGCCTTTTTATATGAGCTTTTCTGTCACCACAGCCTAGGGAGTGCTTCGCATTGGTACTTCTGCCCTCCCTTCTCAACAGTTGACTTTCACTGGTAGTTAAGATTGAGCAGAAAAATCCAGAGGATTAGAGAAGAAGGAAAAAACCTCTAAATCCTGCTCTGCTTTCTGTTACCGTTTCCTATCATCTCACCAAAACTTTTCTCAGTCTTGTTTGGGCCCCTGCTGGGAGCTGGGCAGTGACACCCACCCCAGCAGAGCCCCCATAGCCCTGCCGGCAGGACGTGATGGGATCACCTCCGACAGCTCGTCCTGCGGTGCCTGCAGCAGCGCCGCAGCTGGTTGGTGCCTTTCCCTGGCTCAGAGCTTGTAATGATGCTCTCTCCTTTTTCATTTGATTTTGCTTCTTGCTAAGAAACATCTCTGGGGAACATGCCTCCGTTGTGCCATCTGACAGCAGCCGTGAGATACCATCATCGGAGGACCAACGGAGAGACACATTTGCTGCTATTTCCTACTCTCATTAATAACGGTGTCGCTGAATCAGATAAATCTCACAACTGTTCTAAAAAATGTGCAGTCTGTGGCTCCCTGAAAACAGATTGAGATTTACTGCTCTCCATTTAGATAACAGTTGATGAGGATAATGGGTTATCTCTGCAGGGCACTGTACAATTTTTAGTCTCTCAAACTCCATGGAGCACCTTATTTTTATTCTCACATATATAACCAAATATGTCAGAAGAACAGAAAGGGAAACAGACAAATCATCCATATTTGAAACATGCTTATGACTCAAGTAAAGAAAAGTGTACAAATTCCAGATTGTTCTCAAGGAAAATTATGGGTATGTGCACAGTAATGGGAGCTTTTCTTATCTGAGGTTTTATGTTGAATATCTTTTTTCCCCCCCTTCGCCATTATCAGACAAGAACAGAAAACAATTAACTTCTAATAGTCCTTGAACCTCCTGAGACTTCTCTAGGTTTCTTCCTTAAAGTTAAAGGCAGGATTTCACTACCATGTAACAGATGTCATACCTGTGGTTTGGTGCTGCAAAGGTGGAAACAATTCCAGTGAGGGAAGAGTCTCATCTCATCCCTGTTTGGAGCCTTTCAAGTACTTTAACATGCATCTGGGATGGAAGTCAGCACTTGTCACACATCCATGCATTGCCCTTCCTCAGAAATGTCTGTGTGTCCACAGCGTGAGTGGCTGGAAACCTCCAGTGGAACTTTGCTCACCTACACCCACCGAAGATCAACAGGAGAGCCTGACCCCCACATCCTGCCTCTGCAGGGTTTGTTGGGAGATGAGCAGACACCAGTTAGTTGTTTCTGAAGGGCTGGGGCTGGGTGTCCTGTGCCAGGGAGGGTCAGGAAGGGCAGGACTGGCCTCCTGAGCAGGTCCATCTGGGGCTCAGTCCTGGCCGTGCCACCCGGGCTGCCTGCCCCTTGCTGGTCCCAGGACTCGCCGGCTCTGGGCAGAGCTGCTGCAAGTCTCTTTGGACAATGGGATTTGCTACTGCAGCCTCTGCTCAGGCTTTGTCCCCGTCACTATTCCAAAGTGGAACTGGCAAAGACTAAATACCAACCCTTCTCTGCTCTGTCCGACTTGCGAGGTTTGTGAAGGAAGCACCTGTTTAGGGTAGTAAACTGCCAGCGAAACCTGGCCCCGAAATAACAGCTCAATGTGGCTATGAAGTTGCTTGGGCTACAGTTTCAATGAATTTTTTTCCTGCTTTTGGCAGGGACAGTTGTGATTTGATGGGTTTAGCACAAGACTGTGCACGTCAGGCAGGACGGAAGATGCTGCCTGCCACGTGTGCCACACGCCACGCAGGGTACCCCCAATGCACCGGCACCCATTTGTTGTACCGCAACAGGGACAGCAAGTTCGGCAGCTGGACAGTCCGACTATGGAGACAGAGCCAGAGGTTGCACCAAGGGAATTAGTAAGTTATTAAGGTAGATTTTCTGTGCAATTCCTTTTGTTAGGAACCCTGATCCAACAACAGAAAGAAAAAGGTAGAGGTGAGACATTAAAATGGCACTTTATATTAGGATGTTGCAAAAGAAACCAATGTAAAAACGTGATTTCAAGACTCTTAAGCAATATATTCACACTGCGGTGGTGTAATTTTACCTCCTTGATGCTGGTGACTCCAGTAGCCATCCTTCATAACGAGTGCTGGTTTTGTCTGGGGCTCACGCAAGTCTTGGCACTTAATTATAGTTCTAATATTCTTGCTAATGAATTTGAACATAATTATGGAGTGGAGTGATTTCAGAGGTACTCTATGTGAATGCTAATCACTCTCTTTAAATGCCTGTGTTGGTTAACTGCAAATACGGCTTTGTCCTGGGGGCTCTTGGAGGTGGCACAGCGGTGCCTCCAGGGGCATGGGGAGCAGCGCGGGGGCCATTGGGGTGGCAGGGAGAGGGGTGGTGGCCAGGGCGCCTGCCTCGGGGTGCCAGGCTGGTGCCCGGCTGAGGGGCAGGCAGCCCAGCAGGGACCACCCGGCCTCCCCTGCCAGGCTGAGGCGCACAACACCCCAGGGACCCTGGAGGGCGATGTCCCAGGAGCCGCCTGAGCCCCAGCCCAAACCTTCCTGAGACACGTCTGGTGTCAGGACAGGAGTATTTTGGTCAGGGGAAGAGGCAGCAGTGCATGGAGAACCTTGCTGCTCAGCACAACAGGGCGATGGTGGGATACTGCTCCTTCCCACCCTAGTGCAGCCCCAGCTGGGACCTGGCAAGGCCTGGGAGCTCCTTTTCAGGGAACACTATAGACTCATAGAATTGTTTGGGTTGGAAGGGACCTTTAAGATCATTGAGTCCAACTATTAACCCAACACTGCCAAACCCACCACTAACCCATGTCCCTCAGCACCGCGTCTGCCTGGCTTTTAAATAACTCCAGAGATGGCGACTCCACCACTGCCCTGGGCAGCCTCTTCCAGTGTCTGACAACCCTTCACACCAGCAGAGATCTGCCTTCCAGCTGGGGAGCAGAGGGTGGGCTGCTCCTTGTGGGGAATGGCTGCAGGTCTCCCCTCTGCAGCTGTGGTGGGGTTGGCGTCTCACCGCTTCCCAGCCGTGGTGGTGTAGGAGACAGTGTGCATGGGAACGCTCGTAAAGGAGAGGTGATGGATAGGAGGATGCTCTTCTGAATGACGTCTGATGGGAGGAAATAGGTCTTCCAGCGGAACAGGGGGCAGAAGGATCCAGAGGAGGCTCCAGCTGCCAAATGGGCCAGGCTAACTGGAACAGAGAGCCTGAATTTTACAGTATCTGCACAGCTAATAAAATCAACAGAATTCTGTTCCTCCAGGCAAAAATAACATTGCTTCTTCTCTGCTTCTTTTTCATGTCTCATTTTATGCTTGCAAGACATTCCAGGAGTCTGAGACATGACATTTCTCTTCTTATGGTCTCTGTCTTAAGGCAAAATTTAACCTCTGTGAAATATTATTGATTTGAGAAGATTTGCAAATATCAATACAAATGATAACCATTATTGAAATGGAAGCTTATGAGTTGCATTGAATTAATGCAATATCGGTATTGAGATGTGTTTTCTTTCTTTTGAATAATTTAATAAAGTTCAAATCTCCTCTGAGAGAAATAATTAATTGAGTAAAATGTTAATTAAGGAAAATTATTTTTTCACAGCACAGTTCTTCTAATGAAATAATACTGGGTGAAATGACTGAAGTTTAACTTGATTAAAAGTGGTGTCAATGTTTGCACAGCCCTACGGTGTGTGCGCTCCCTGTGCCCAGCAGAGCTGGAGCTGCGCTCAGTGGTGAAGCCGTTACTGGGGGGCTGCAATCGCCTCTTCAGCCCTTTTGCACAGCCACAGGTGGGAGACACATAGTTACAGCATTGTGTTTGCTTCATGGTTATTTAAATTTGAAACTATTTCCTTGCCCTCATTGGCATCATTGCACTTGCTGTTACGCAAATTATATCAAATGCGGGGTGTGTTTCCATATGTGATTTATTTGGATTCCTGCAACTTGGCACAGAGTGGGGAAATGTACATGCATACACAGACATATGTACATGCATACATGTGTGTATTTGTATCTATGTGTACGTACAGAGAGAGTAGGATTGCTGCTGAGGCTGGCTCTTTGCTCGGTGGCAGAGGGCAGTCCTGTGTGTGGCCATCCATCTGTCCATCCATCCGTCCAGCCGTCTGTCCGCCCATCCCTCCATCCATCCCTCCATCCCCGGGGGTCTCTCTGGTCCACGAGTGCAGGAGGGCTGTGCCAGCGCTGTGTACTGCCTTCGCCTGCCCCCACAGGGCTGGCAGCGGTGCAGGGGACATGTCACCGTCTCTGTCCTGAGCGTACAGACCTGGGGAGGCTGTAGAAGGCTTCACCCCAGAGCACTGGAGCCTGTGCTGGTGATGGGGATTACTTCCATCCTGCTGCAGCTCAAGACTTGTACTCCTCTGAAGTGCATCTTCCTCTTGGAGTCCTAGATACCTCATCCTGCACAGAATAGCCACTAGTTACTACTGTTCATCTAAAAAGCTGCTTGTTCCTCAGATAAAGTTAAACAAATTAGGCATGGCCCCTTGGGCACTGGACACATTGCTGCTACAGTTCAAGAAGGTTCAGGGAAACTTCAGACAGAGCAAGACTGACATGGCCCAGCCTCAAGGTCCTGCGGACTCGGTGCAAAACCCATGGCAGTGGCAGCAGTGAGCTGCTGGCTGTGGGGCTGGGAGAGACGTGCACAGTCTTGATGTGAAAACCGGTGTGTGAGCTGGGAACTGCTCATCGTTGCTGTGGTTGGAGAGGTGGGACTTCAGCTGCTTGTGCACCTGAGAGCACAAAGCATGCCTTCCACTCCAAGGACCCCTCAGCACAGTGCTCACTGACTCCCGGTAACTGCTTAGGACAGTAAATGTGGAAATGGGAATGATGGGAAAGGCTGCACAACCATAGACACAGAAATAGTTGAAAATGTGGAAACACTATTATTATCCATTGACATTGACACTGAGGTCTACATGCACAGCACACGGGAATTTACACCCCTAAGAGCTACCAACCTCTCCTGGAAAAGGCTGAGGAGCAATGTCCTGCACTCTGTAGAATCCTTACTAAAGCACTGGCTGAATGACTGCACAAGAGAGTGCCTAGTTGCCAATGCTCCCAGGTAATGGGCACACAGATGTGCCAGGTAATTAATGATGTAAAACTGAGACCACCTTTGGGTTGAGCCCAGCTCCTGTGGACCAGCTGCCTCTGAGCAGTTCAGGTGCACACTTTGGCAGTTTAATCAGAAGGGAAACTATTTTTTGTGTGAAGAGACCAGATGGGAGGCAGCACGTGGCCCACCACGCACAGAGCAGCCAGCAGGGACCACTGGAACGTCCCTCCAGCTGCTGGGGCAGCCCCGGGGTGACGCTGCTCACCGGGGTCTGCAGGCACGGCTGCCAGCCTGTGGGGAAAACCAGCACCCACAGCTTCCCTTGCCTTCGGGAAACAGGTAACAGCATTTCATAGAATCATAGATTCATAGAATCACCTGGGTCGGAAGGGACCCTCAAGGTCATCTAGTCCGACCCCCCCGCAGTCAGCAGGGACACCCCCAACTAGACCAGGTTGCCCAGGGCCTCGTCAAGCCTCACCTTGAATATCTCCAGGGATGGGGCCTCAACCACCTCCCTGGGCAACCTGTCCCAGTGCTCCACAACCCTCATAGTAAAGAACTTATTCCTGATGTCTAATCTACATCTGCTTTTCTCCAGTTTAAAGCCATTACCCCTCGTTCTGTCATTGACAGCCTTTGTAAACAGGCTCTCCCCAGCCTTCTTGTAGGCCCCCTTCAGGTACTGGAAGGCTGCTATTAGGTCTCCCCGGAGCCTCCTCTTCTCCAGGCTGAACAACCCCAGCTCCCTCAGCCTGTCCTCGTAGCAGAGGTGCTCCAACCCCC
>VXAK01003133.1:21511-96109 GCA_013399435.1 Arenaria interpres | reverse complement strand
TTGATAAAAATGTTGAACAGTACTGGTCCCAGCACAGACCCTTGAGGGTCACCACTTGTCACTGCTCTCCATCTGGACTTAAAGCCATTAAGTACCACCCTCTGGATGCGACCATCCAGCCAATTCCTTATCCACTGAACAGTCCACCCATCGAATCCATATCTCTCCAATTTGGCGAGCAGGATGTCATGGGGGACCATGTCAAAGGCCTTACAGAAGTCCAGATAGATCACATCCATAGGTTGTCCCTTATCTACTGACCTAGTCAGTCTATCATAGAAGGTCACTAGGTTAGTCAGGCAGGACCTGCCCCTAGTAAAGCCATGTTGGCTATCATGAATCACCTCCCTGTCCTCCATGTGCCCAAGCATGGCATCTAGAAGGATCTGCTCCATGATCTTCCCAGGCACGGAGGTGAGGCTGGCAGGTTGGTAGTTCCCAGGGTCCTCCTTTCTACCCTTTTAAAAAATGGGTGTGATGTTTCCTTTCTTCCAGTCTGCAGGAACTTCACCTGATCACCATGACTTTTCAAATATCATGGAAAGTGGCTTTGCAACTTCATCAGCCAGTTCTTTCAGGACTCTGGGATGTATCTCATCAGGTCCCATGGACTCATATATCTTCAGATTCCTTAGATGGTCACGTACCATATCTTCAGTTTGATAGACATTTGCAGGCTCTGGAGGGAGCTCTGGCTTTGTGGGTGCTGCTGCGTGCCAGCAGCGTGTGCTGTCCATCGCCGAGCCCGACCGCGCCGGAGTGGGTGACCCACTGTGCTGCCAGGCACCGCGATGCCCACCTCTGCTTTAGTGGGGAATAGCAGAGACTCCCGGGAAAGGACTCAAAGGTCTGGACAGGAATTGATAATTATTAGTAATCAAAGTATGTAAACACATAAATAAATACATACTGGCTAATGCATCCAAAGAGAAGCGTGCAGGGGCATGTGCGTGCCCTCAGGCAGCAAGGACACCCTGCCTTGCTTTGGCATCACGCTTTGGTGAGTAGCTCCAGAGATAAATCCCTAATTCTCTTATTCGGTGGTGGCAGTGTCTGCACAGGGTGATGTGTAATGAAAGTGAAATGAACTCTGAGGATAAGGCACTTAGCAGACAACTAGTGGGAGAGTATTTCTTTGATTTTAGACAAATCCTCCCTTCAGTGTTCTGCTTTTGATCTTTGCATGGAAGGATAAGTTTTATGTAAGACAAATGTCTATCAAAGTTTTATTTAAAAAGCATACTTTTAACAGGAGGTGGCACACTGATCAGATTTGACATTTGAAGCAAGGCAGTCTAAACAGCCCAGGAATGCAGAAGGATTAAAGTGAGGTCTCGCATAAAAACTATCACTGTTTTATTAGGCAAGTGTAGCCTTTTAGGGAATGAAGTTTGGGTGCTATTAATCTATGCTGACAGATAATGGTTAATATTTGGCTAGTTGTAATTTTTTTCCCCTATCTTTTCTGGTTAATAGAGCATGACTCTGTGTACAGGGGATTCTTCAACAATTCTACTCAATATAATTTTGGGAACAAATGATAGTTTTCTCTCGGAAAAACTGTGGCTAGCTCTTGGGGACCATTTGAAAAGCATCATTTACAGTCACAACCAAGGTGGTTCAGAGCTCCTGGGAATGAAGGATGCGGAACCAGCTTCTTAGGCGCTGTATCACCCCAGCAGCAACTGCAGCTCTGCAGAGCCTGGTGAGAGCCTGGGACATTGGCAGGACCCCGCAGGATGGGAAGAGAGGGCTGTGACTGGTGAAGGGACTCACACCTGTTTACCATGGCTGCCTTCATGAGGCCTTCGTCCATCCTACATCTCCAAGCAACAAGAGTAAGGATGTTGAGGAGCAAATTCACCACCCTCTGACACATGTTTAGGCCAGATGGAAAGCTCTTCTGCCTTACTTGGTGCTTTGCAAACCCGTCACTGTCATTTCTGAGCTGCTGCAGCAGTTCAAGGGACCGTGAGAGTTGATCTCAGAAATGTATGACATTGCTTGTTGATACTCTTTCCTTTTGTCAAGTTCACTCCCATCCTCGCCGTCAGAGGGGTCAAGAGTAGCCTGTGGCTGGCTGAGGTTGGCTGGGGGGGTTTGCAGGGCCCCCCGCTCAGCACTGCCCACACGCTGTGTGGAAGTTCCTGCAGTGTTGAAGACCATGCAGAGCACCCAGGTTCTTGTTAAAGAACTTGGTCCTCAGTCCATGGACCAGCATCGCTAATGGCCCTGCACTGAGATAATAATAGTGGCAAACTAAATACCCAGCCGTTAGAGACCAGAATGAGTTATCGGAGACCAAAAGTACCTTAAATATGAGACAGCGGTATCTGGGTAAAATCTTTGGTGCCTCATAATGAAATAAAGGATTCTTTGAATCAGGAATGGCAAAAGCCAGGCTTTCAGTGGGGCTGACTGTAAAGTACTAGTGAGGATGCTTTGTCTGCGCAGACTGATCAGGGACGAGCGGGGACAAGGCACCCTCAGCCCCCCCCGTCCTCTCCTGGGGGCTCGCCCACTCGCCCCGCTGCAGCAGCGTTCTCAGATGCTGTCAGCTGGGAACAAGGAACTCCCAGAGGGAGTTTTTCTGTTTGCCCCTGTGGGGGAGCGCCCGAGGCAGCTGCCCTCTCCCGGTGTGGTTCCCCCCATCAGATAACCTCTCCTCACGGCTGGGATGGTGCAGGAGGGGTGGGAGCCGAGTGAGAGGTCCTGGCTGTGCAAAGCCCATGGAAAAATGTGGTGGAGCTCGATGCCAGGTGTTTGCCATGAGATCAGCTCTACAGAGGCACAATGGGTGTGTTTCCCAGGCCATGAGCAGGACGCTTGTCCCGGGGAGGGCAGCGAGGGAGCTGCCACATGCAGCCTGTGACCGGCACGGTCAACACACTGGCATGATGCTACTGAAATACAACCCCTAATAAAGTGCTTGAAGAGCGCTTGAATGCCAGAGTAATGATGGAGGTGGGAACATCCTTGCCAATGGCAGGCAGAGAGGGCTGCCCTGGGAAGTGGAGCGGGCAGGATTCCTCCTCCCTATTTGTGAAACATTCCTCTTGCTGCCCAGAAATCTTCCTGCTTCCCAATCGCCTTGTGTGGACAGAATAACAGAGTGGAGCACAGTCCGGGCTGCAACGACCATACCTGTGTTGAAAAATAAACAAGGACAGGGGCTGCACTGCTGACCCAAAAGTGAGTGTCATCCCTGGGGGTGTCCTGGTGCTGGGGAGGGAGGGAGTCGGCTCATCCAAGCAGAGCTGGGGGGTGGCAGGGGGGCACCCTGCTCCCTGGCACTACAGACAGAAACGAGAACAGGGCTCCTGCTTCAGAGCCTGACATGCACATGAAGAGCGTTTGCATATGAGCTGTGGGTGTAAGGCAGGGAGGAACAGAGGGAGCCCAGCTCACAGCTCCTCATCCTCAGTGCTGGGAAGAGTCCCTTCAGCTGCACTCCCTGCCCTGGAAACCCTCCAGAGATCAGGCACTACTGGCTGGCACTTTTACCCACATAAAAATATGAATAATGAGCAAAATTTGATTTAGTATTGATTTAATTAGAGAGCTTTAATACTGATTTAATAAAAGAAAGTGTCTGTGCCATATGCTGGGCTGGTGGAATTAGTCATTTGGTCAGTAGAGAGACACTGCTGGGAATTCCTGCTGAGCCGGGGAAGCAAACCCAAACAGCTACTGGGCAGCAGCTCGCTGGGCTCCAGCCAATTGTTTCCCCAAAAAAACCAAAAAAATGCTGACGCTATTAGGGCAGCCAGCATCTGATGCTCACTGAGGGAACAATCCAGTGCAGGGCTAGGGTAAAATACTGCTGCTACCCCATGCACAGCAGTAACCCCGGGGTGCAGGAGGGTTGCTGTGCAATGGATGATGTTGCCTTTGCTTCCCGTTCCTCTGTGCCTGGCGCCAGGGCTCTGGTTTAGGCTGAATGGATGGCTCCTGCCAACACGAAAGAAACGCTTCCTGGTTTTCATTTCAGTGAGAAAAATATTGCTTCCATCCAAATTCTTTTCCCTCCTCAGGTTTGGCAGCTAATCCCAAACCCCATTTTTTTTCCCAGACTCCTAATTACAAAGTCTCACACTGGGCCACATCAAAACATAAACCAGAAGAAAGACCTTCACATTGGACACGTGCCCAGGACATAAACACTGCCGTCAGAAAGAGGTTCAGTGCTGGAGTGATGCAACAGCAGCACTGACTTGTTGCTTCTCTGAGTTTCTGGCACCCTCTCAGTGTCACGGGAAGTAATCTCTTCCCTTTCTTTCCTCTATTTTACTGTCTTTTATCCTATTAGTTATCTTTACTTGGCAGTGGGTGCGTATTCATTGCAGAGGTAATAGAAAAGGAAGAACATTAGTCTTTCAGTGTGCGTTTCCATGCTGTGCCCATAAACCGCTTCTCTGATTGTCATAACAATACATTAATAAACAAACAGACATAGACCAGAGATGGTTTTGCCATGTTTTGGGTATACTATTCCTACACTGGAGAAGATGCATGCCTGGAAATTAAAATAAACCCTTCAGTGGACTACTCGGGTATTGCTTTTAATTACAAGTATTAGTTAAATATTATACTGGTTTTATTTCCAAGTCACAAAAAATCTACATTTTTCTGCAAGATGTTTTTAGCAAATGATAAATTTAGAGCTCTCGGAGAAATCATGTTTCTTTGTTAACCTATGCGTGTGGTTTTGGTTTATCTCCTATTACAATAACAAAACAGTGATGTTCCTGCTTATCACTATGCAAATCAGTGTATTATTAACAAGTAAGGCATATTTTTGGTTGACTAAGGCTGGCAAATATCCTATTTCCCCTTCATGAGATGTGCATCCTCAGAAATTTTTATTAAGGGGAGAATACTCACTGCATCAGCATTCTCCATTCTCTGGTACTAATCAGCCTATTGATGGTCTAGATTTGGGAAAAATCGGTTTAACATGGAAGAGAGTGTTGGAATTTTTATTGACTGGGTTTTTTTCAGTTGATTTTTGTTGCTATGGAAACACCCCCTCTTATTCTTCAACCATTTGATTGTACCATTTCCTATTGAGTGGATTTCCATTTCTCTCCCAGTTTCGGTCACCCCTTGCCAGTACCAGTTCCTCCCAGTGGCTGCTGGCCCTGCACTGCCCCAGGGTTTCACAGTTCTTCATTGCAACAGAAAGCTAAAAATGGGACATTTCCCCCAACCCACTTCTCCTTCCCAGCCGTGGTGCAATAGGAAACGTAAAGCTCTGCAGCCTGGGCAGTGGGGTGCCCCATCCCTGGGGGGCAGTGGGGTGCCCCAGCTCCAGGGGGTACCCCCAGCCCTGGCACCCAGCCTGGCTGCCTTGGAGGGGAGGGGGCAGCCTGGGCTTGTGCTGCCCAAGCAGAGAGTGTGTGCTGAGTGAGGGTGGAACATCCGAGGGCTCCACAAGTACGTGTGGGCGTTTGTAAAACTTCTGGGTAAAAATCTGGGGTTTGTTCTCTTCTTCACCTCTTATTACTGTTAATTTCAAATTAAGATCTACCAAGGCTCTTGGCCACAGACCCATGGATAGGTCTGGTGGAAAATGGAGGAAAAGGAAGAAACATAGAGTTTTGAACATCCTTTTAAAGTAGGCACATCCTCACTAGACAGGTCTAGATTTATTTATTTTGGCAAACGGTTCTGCTGTGGGCTTTGGGAAAGCATTTTCTCTAGAACGTGAGGTTCAGTCAGTGGTGCGTGCAGTGCACAACACTCCTCATTTATTTTAATCAAACACTAGAGAAGACAGAAGGAGTACTTGGACTAAATTGTGTAAATCCTGTTTCACTTCCCTGTGAAGACTGGCAATCTCTTTGTCAAGCTTCTGAATAAAACGGAGCATCAATGTTTGACAACAGTTCTGATTGCTGAATAAATGCTGGTAATTACGTTATTAGTTTATTATATCACACTTTATTACATTAAAAATCCTCTCCATTATTCAAGACACACCTGTGCACATTATTTTCAGAGGCGTCTCAGGCTTGTTAAAGTTCTCTCTGGTGTTCTAACAGTAGGTGTAGACTTGCCTTTATATTTTTGTTGTTTCTACCTCACAGCTGATGATTAATGTTTTTATTTATCATCACATTCGAGTCAGAATCTGGGCTGATGAATGTTGCTCTTTGTAGTTTGCCTCCCACTCACAAATTCTCAGCTTGATCCTAATGCAGATAATCTTGGACCTGGGACTCTTCATTTACACAGGGCTCTGTTTACCAGTGCTTAATGGTTGCAGCAATTAACTTTGTTTTCAGTGACTTCTCTTGGCTACTCTCCTGCTTTTAATGCAAATTTGGCATGACAAGATACTTATGTGTTCAGGAAAATAGACTGTCAATGTAAGCACATACCTTCCTGAAGAATCAGAGATGGTGTGCATCTCACAGTTTCACGTACTGCGGTTATGGTCAGGTTAGCATCACTAAAAATCTTTAAGGAAACAGTGTCTCTGCAGGTCATATGCATGTCTCAGAACGTGGCCTCAAAAAAGAACCCCAAATACAGAAAAAAGCAGGAAAAAACCTATTAATTGGAGAACAGGGCAACTCTTGCGGAACTTTGCATATAACACACATTTTCCGGCGGTGACCCAGACACGTGTGTGAGAAGGGCTGGAGCTGGGCAAGGGGAGACTCAGCTTTCAGAGGGCAGAGGCTTCTCAGGGCGCCCTGGGGCCACTTTGCAGCCTTTTGCTAAAAGCAGCAGCGCTCCCAGCCCTGGGTGCAGGATGGGACCACAGGCTTTCTTCTGGTTATGGCAAAAGTTTGAAAGCAAGTGTCCATGGACATTTTGTTGTAACTAAGGGGAACTTGTGCATAAATTTCTAATTTTTATGTGTGTTCCTTTATCTTGGCCAATACTCATACACTAATTTTGCATTAATATGCAAAACAGAACGTATATAGAGAAATGAAGAGCTTGCAGGTAACCCCCGGGCCCAGGCATTATGATGGTCTAACTTTATTTTTAATTGCTCAGAACACAGAGCTTCTTGGAGTAGTATTCTTTGGTGCCCCTTGCCCTGGAAAATAGGTAATCAAATGCATAATGAAGAAGAGAATTAAAGAAGCGGAAAATCCTCTTAGTTGTGTTGAAGGTGTCCTCTCGGGTGGTGAAGAGGAAGGATAAGTGTTAAGACAACAATTTCAAGATGATATGGGGCAGAAAGAGCAATTCTCACCTTTTGCACCAAGTATGGAGGCTGCCCAGGTCCTGCCCATCCCAGAGTCACCCTGAGGGTGGGTGTGCTGGGCGAGGGGAGCGCTGGGGTGGCTGTTCCCAGGGGAACTGGGAACACCGGCAGGGACACGGTGCTTGTGGCTCTGCTCCCCCCTGCAGCCCCTCGCCCCCGCACCGGGCACTGGGGAAAGGCTCGCACAGCGCGTTAAACCTTTGCTATCCGGGGCCTGTCTGTAGCTTCTAGTGAATGAGGTGAAACAGAGCCTCAGAAGGCAAAGAGAGGAAAATGAAACGCAAGAGACTAAGGACTGTGACATGAAGAGTGGATGTCGGCCATTTCCAAAGACGACCAATGTGGTTTTCACGAAGGTTTTTGTGACGCAGGACATAAGCAGCTTTCATCTGGGTACTTGGTCCTCTTCTCTGACTAAGGGAAGTTGTTTTTGCTGTAAAACTTGCATTTGATTAACTTAAACCTAACTCTGATGAGAGCTGTGTCCCTGCACCAAACTCAGTGGCGTGTCTGTGTCATAGGTGCTGACAAGGCATCTCTAAAATGATGATGTGGTGAAAACTGGATGGATGTGTGACACATGCAGCACAACAGAATTGCAACAAGCCCCCTGTGGCCTCTGCTCCAGCAGTAACAGACCCTGGGATGCGCAGAGAGCCTGGGATACTGCCTGCTTTTCCCGAAAATTAATGGAATGGCGAGTATAGTGAGTTTGATTTCTTCATGATCTCTTCCAATCACCTTTCAGTTCCTCCCAATCTTGTCTGTTATCTGTTGGGCTCTTTGCACTTGCCTTGTGTTCTGATGTTCTGTTAGAAAGGAGAAAATAAAAAAAAATCACTTTCCCCAAGGAACTCATGAGCACAATTTTGCTGCATCAGCTTTGTGGTAAGTTGGCTTTGGGAAACAACTGATAGTATATTTCTCCTGCCCCATTTAGGTGAAAATCATCTGCGTCTTTTCAAATAAATGTTTTAAACTTGTCTTTGTCAGGTAATAAAATTTTGTTGCTTTTTATAACTAAATGCCTTGTGATATCTATTTCAAAGGCTGACATTTCTAATGCACTAACACCCTTGAGCAGAAAAAAGCTATTCAATTTCAAGTGTAAATTCATTCACAGATGTTTTAAAGATCTAAGGAAAGGTCGATAAGGACACTGGCAGAACAATGTGGGTGCTCCACGCTCACACTGTACAAGACGCTGTTTCAGCAGAGGAGAAAGGGGATTTGGCATCCAAGTTCATTTAGTAAAGCTAATAGTCTCAACATTTTATACATAGCAGGAGTTTACAGGTTCAAAGCAATCTCAACAGGGAAGCTTGAAAAAGCAGTTAATTATAGTAAAAGACCCCTGGTACAGTCTTCAGTTTAGAGCAATTTTCTGCTTTTTCTCTTTATCCAGAGTCTGAGGTTGATGGCCTTTACTAGAATTCCTGATCACAGATTTTATTTTGTGCATTCACACAAAGAGTTCCTGTTGGGACTATTTATCTATTTATTTATATTTGTGTGAAACACCACCAATAAATTTTTAACTTTATCTTAATGCTGACTGATGTCCTTTGGCAATTTTCAGAGTCTGCTGCTGTTCTTGGTCCCTGTGAAAGGTCTGTCTGCATCTTTAATGCATTGCTTTTCCTCTTCGGATGCTGTTCATGCACTGACTTTATTTTTCTGAGGCTGGTTGTCCAAGGGGCAGAGGTGGATCATGTAGGGTGCCTGGAGGTACTTGGCGTTGTAGCGTTGTAGGTGAGGGTGTCAGCTGAGGTGTCCCCCATGGCTGGGGGCAGAGGGATGTTTTCCCCCAGCGGTCCTCCATTGGAGGCCTTGGAGGCTCAGAAGAAATGCTGATCTTCACCTCATCATCTGAGCCACAGAAGAGCCATCATCTGGGACTGCCACAGAAGAGTATCCTCTGGCCACCGGGCCACTTCACACCAGGCCACCACACCACTACCCCTGGGGTCTCCTGGGTGTCCAGGAGGGACAAGCAGTTCACCTGCACTCTTGGCGGGGGGATATGTGAAGGGCCATTGGCTTTGGACCTCTGGCCTCTGGCAGGGGCAGGCGGTGACCAGCAGAGCTCTGCCAGCCCTGATGGTCAGTTGCTGGGCTGAACGTGACATGTCATGCCACAACAAACAGGTCGCCAAAAATAGGATCAAAAAATGAGAGTGAAATCCGTTCCTCACAGAACAGATGGTTTTGGAGCAAATACGGGGCATGGACCATTCCCAACAGGCAACTGGATGGAGCATCCTTGCTCTGGATGTGGCCCCAGCTTAGCACCCACATCACACCTTACAGACTCATTTAACTTCCTAAGATGTGCTTACCTGCCCCTAAGATAAAGTGACAATGGAGAGATGGGTTTAGCCTTCCCCTGCGCTTTGCTGGGAAGGGCGCCCATGCTTGTGGACTTCCCAGGAACCCACCTGAGCCAACCCCCAGTCCAGACCCCCAGGAGAGCAGGACGCTGTGGAGGGCAGCTGGAGGCTGGTGAGGGCAGACGGTGTCAAGGTGAAGGTCCCCGTAAGATGTCACCTAATCCTGCTGTGGGGGAGAGCTGGAGGAGAGTGATGGAGCTGCCACAGGGCCCACCCCAGCATGGCAGGGTGATGGAGAAGGCTGTCCCCATGTCCCCAGCACCTCCAGGTACTTTGGGCTGGTAACAGCCTTCCAAGTTGCTCCTCAGGGAATCTAGCACTGCATGTCTCAGGCTGGCAACACAGAGTGGAAGGGTCAAAAATCACCAGTTAAAATTATTTTTGGACACCCTGATTTTACCTTCTGATTACAGGACTGCCTCCCTCACTTTGGGTTGTAAAGGCAGAGCCAGGCTTAGCTGCTTTGTGCCTGGATATTAAATATTTATGGCTTCTGCAGTTCTCAGTGTGTGGGAGTCACTGGAGCTTACCGAATTAACTGAAGTGATAGCCCATGGCACTTTACCAATAATCTCCTTTGGCGCGTGGCGTGGTGCCTCTCTGGGGGTGTGGGGAGACCTTTCTCTGCACCTTCAAAACAAAGACGTTGTCTCTGATGCCTACACTTCCAAGGAGCTGCATCTTCAGTGCCTGAGAGAATTAATGCAAAAACCCACTGGTGAAAATTTGTATGCTGGCCAGAGAAGTGTCTGCGTCCCAGCATCACCTGGACCTACATGAGTGCTGAGGCAGTAGGTAGTAGTAGATATTGCAGCCTGTCTTTTTATTTCTCTCACAATTTGGGGAAGTTGGTGGACAAAGACCCTCTTCCCCCTTTGAGAAAGGTGAATCCCACCTGATGCCAGGAAGCCTGCTGCTGTGTAGACCATCCCATTATCAAAAAACTCACACTTGTGGCAGTGGCATTAGCCATGGAGCCACATATCAAGAGACTGGGTCTGTCTGTTTCTTCCAGTGTTGCTGTCCACAACTGGAAGGAGAGAGGAAAAAGTTACCTGTGCTCCAGATTCTCTTAACAACTGTCCCAAGGCCCTGAAGTCTCTTTTGATCGCCCTTGGACTACGTGTTGCAGGTCCATCACCACCCAGATGGAGGAAGAGTAATGGGTACGTACGAGGGCTGTACCAGGCTCGGAAGTTTCTAGTGATGTCCTCAACCCAGAATGGGACCGGAGTGCCTGGAGGACACCAGGAAGGGTCCACCTGTCACCAGGAAAGGTGTCCCCAAGGAGTCTGGCCTGAGGTGTGGAGGAAGGACTTCTCTGATGAGGCAGATCACATCAGTACACCCAGCAATAATCTGTTGGGAGACAGCCTTCGTGAAGTCTTCCTTTGGCATAGGTGTAGATATCTTTGTGACTTTTTTTTATTAATTCAGATTTTAAATTTTCTTCCAAGTAAGAATAAGAATTTCTCCCAGTTTTGCACCCCTTGTAACAACTGTCTGTGGGGAAAGGTAATGGGGAATCCTTTGAAAGGGAAAAGTGTGGCAGTGGCAGCGACACCCCACCAGAGGCCCTGACCCCGTGGTGATGGGTGGCTGTGCTGGCACCGCGTGAAGTGACACAACTATAGAACAGTGGTATTCAAAGGAGACCTCTGGAGGTAACCTGTCCCATGCCCTGCACCGCGTGGGGGTCAGGCTTGCTGTACCTGGTAGCCGTTGAGCAGACACCCATTTACACGAGGCACCCTGCAATGTGGCAAGGAAAGGACCTTTAACGTCTCTCATTATCAAGTTTCTTACACACTTGCAGTTTAATCGCTTACATAAATGTGCCTTAATTACTGAATTCTCTGATGCTTTCCCTTACTTTATGTATCTTGAAAAGCTGCCCCCAAGTTTGATACCCGTGGTGTGCAGTACACATCTGTTACCATGGCAGCACGATCACACCATCCTAAACTCCCTCAATTTTAAAAACTTTGATAGTGTCTCATAGGCATGATTAACTGCATGTGAAATTCTTGCTGGTGTTTTTTTTTATACAGATCTCTTCCAAGAAAGCACAGAGACAGCAAGCAATTGTCTATTGTTCAGTTGTCAAAGCTCTGTGATTATTTCATACATGAAACCAAAGGGAGCGGAGCATTAACTGCTTTTGTAAACTGCCAGTGGACAATCTGGATCCCTGTTACAGAGACAGAGCGAAGCAGAACATTTCTTTGGGGCAGGTAAACAGCAGCCAGTGCTTCCAGAGCGTGTTTGAAACCTTGCATGCCTTGGAGAAGTGGTAGAGGACAGAGCTCAGATTCTGTCAGGCACATTTCCAGTTTCCAAAAGCAAGTTGTTTCCTCGGAGACCTGTTTCAGAGGTACACCACAGGACTTGCATTACACTGGAAACTGCTTGAACCGTGGCCTGAAAAAACTGAAGATCACTCATCCAGATTCTTTGTTTCCCACCATCAGTGTGAAAGAGAAAAAGACTCCCAAAAATGATTATTGCTTTGAATTTTTGTTGTTTGTTGGTTGTTGTTTTGTGCTTTTTAAAAATATCTTTGAAATATTTTTTATTAAGGTCAATGCTCAAATAGACCAGGTGGAGGGAGGTGATCCTTCCTCTCTACAGGTCCAGAACTGGGCTTCCCAGTACAGGAGAGACGTGGACATACTGGAGAGACTCCAATGGAGGGCCACAAATATGATGGTTTGGAACACGTCTCCTATGAGGAAAGGCTGAGAGAGCTGGGACTGCTCAGCCTGGAGAGGAGGATCTCTGGGGGATCTCATCCTTGTCGATAAATACCTGAAGGGAGAGCACAAGGTGGTCAGAGTCGGCTCCTCTCAGTCATGCCCAGGGACAGGAGAGACTGAGGTCCTCAGATGCACTGCAGATGTGATTCACCATTCATCCCCAGCCCTCCAGCACAGGAGCAAAGTGCCATCTGCTGCTGGGGCACTGGGACCAGGGTCTGTGCTCCTAAGGGACACCACAGATCAGGACAAATGGAGCACCCTGGCTGTGCAAGGGTTAAATAACAGCAGTAACAGCCCCTGCCAAGGGGCAGACCTCAGCACCAACTGTTTTTTGCAAAAATAAATGATTGAAGGCGTCCCTAAAATGGTGCTGTCCGGATGGGAGGGAGGGTAAGCTGAGGAAGAGCAATGGCCTTCCTCCATGGGATGGCAGGACGCCCAGCAGCTGCTGGGACACCTGGGCACTGTGGGGACGGCCGAGGGCTCCTGCCACCCACACCGGGTCCCAGGGGACCAGCACCCTTCGGGGGATGCAAGCAGTAGAGACACCATCTGCGACAGCTCAGGGGACAGGGTGACAAATGGCTCAACCTGCTGCGCCATCCTGAGGCAGTGGAGCCTCTTCCACAGGATCTGCGTGGCCAAAGGGACTGACCAGGACCTCCCGTGGTCCGCACAACAAATCCACAGCACATGGAGCCGTTTCATGTTGAGGCCAACACAATTTGTTCCCCAGGGAGGGTGTGAAATGTGGAGGAACTAAGTGCAACAGAGAAGCATGTATAAAACATGAATTACCTCTGTCTACAAACAATAACAAATAATTTCTCAAATCTACTTTGAGTGTTCCTGTTTATACCGCTATTGCATGTTATTTTCTAATTTTTTTTTATAATGCCACCAGAAAAGGCAGAAAGCACTTTTTCAGCAGTCTGTCTACAAGCTAAAGAAAATACTTTATTTAAAGCTTTTGCAGCTCTATCTTATCTTTTCCTTTCTGAAGGATTTGATCATTAATTATACATTCCAGCACAACATGAAATATTTAACTCATGCTCTTCAATTCCAGTTCAACTTCCCAAAGAAAGAAATGAGTTTGAGCACAGAAAAGACTGGGTAGGTAGGCATGAATCCACTGGTGCTTATAACAGCCTTCCCCCGCTTAGTGCCCAGATCAATGGGACCGAAGCCTCAGAAGGCTTCAGGTGGTCAGCGCTGCGCTGCGTGTCATTCCCTTAATTACAGGAGAAACTTGGCTTCAGCAGATGGATTGTGCAAATATGAGTTCAGGCTTGATGCTCTGAAAGTATGCCTGCAGGTTTCTAAAGGTTGGGAGGAAAGTATGCAAGAAAAATGAAGTGCAATAATTATTGCTCACGCAATGAAGGTGTCCCCTTGTTTCAGAACTTCTCCAAGCCAGCAGGAAGGTCGCGGCACTGCAACAGGATGGCAAATATTACAGATCCACGTCCTGGACCGCTCGCCTACAACGAGCTGGCTTCTCCTTAGAGCTGTGCTGGAGGAGATCTGGTACGAAACAGACACAAATCAGGGCAAGAGCTGCGAGTCCATTCGATTTAATTTTAATGAGTGTGTGTATAATTTGATAAAATAAAGGAATTAGAAAGGAATTCTGACTTTGTTTCCAGAGGTATGAAGGCAGGTCCTATCTGGTTACACACAACATTGTGTGCTCTGGTTGTCCAAAGGGTGTCATGCTTATTGATTAGTTGGCATTATCTTTAAGAAAAATAATGGAGGAAGCCATAAAGGTAACTGTGTCCATTTTTCGTCTAAAGGAATTACATAAGTATTTGCTCCACACACAAATGGAATACATGATAATTTTTTAATTCAGTGTGCCTGTGGAAAATATAAGATCTAGAGCAAAATAACAGCCTATCTTAACCATAGCCCAGCATCTGCAATTACATAAGAAAACTGTTTTAGGAGCTGATGAACACATTCCCCCAGACTCGGGGCAGAGGAGGGGATGCTGTTGATTGCTCCGTTCCTCACCGTTGGAGCCCATATGGTGCTTTGCAGAGCACGGCAGAGACGTCACTACAGGAAGCGTGGCTCCTAGAGCTGCCTTTGGCTGGGCATGAAGTGACACAGAACGACTGGATCCTGTGGTCCTGTCCCACCAGATCACACATCGTCCCCTTCATGGCATCACTTCATGGATGTGCCATCCCCTCAGAAACACACTGAATTGATGACCTTCAGGTCGGCTCGGAGCCTGGCGCCTCAACCAGGCAGCCCATGCCAGAAAAAATTAAAGCTTTACTTTTGATCTATGGGTGTTGGTCTCTGCCAGGGCAGGTTCAGCCACCAGCTGGTTTATTTTGGGAGGTTTTGTATGAAGATACAAAGTGAAAAAAATGAAAACTGTAGCTAAACCTTGGTGGATGCCTCCTGTCCTGTGGGTGCACCGGCCAGGCTTGGCGAGGGCCAGGGACTCTGCCGGCTGGGCAGAGGGGTGTGAGACGCGGTGGTGGCCAAAGGGGCCGTGGCTTCAAAGGGTTGAGGGGTGGCTGGGGGTGGCTGTGCCACACTGATAGCTGGGGTTGCTGGGACCCCTGGGGGGAGGATTCCTCTTCCAGTGCTCAGAGGGGCTGGCTCTGCAACCTTGTAGCTCACAAAAACCACCCAAAAACCAAACTCCAAGACCAAACCACAAAATCACTTCACATAACTGCGTATGAACTCCATAAAAATGCATATGAAAATCTTAATCTGATCCCTGAATCCCCTGAATTAAAATAATTTACAAGGCTTCTGAAAACACCACTCTCTAAACCAAAGGGCGCCCCTGGTGCCTCTGCGCAGGGAGAGTGTGGAGGAGGATGGCTCATCCCAGACCCCCCTCACCTCTGGATTAGAGGGTCCTGGCAGGGGATGTCAATGTGGGGCTTTCTGGAGGACCTAATTTATTCTGTATCTACAGAACAAGGATGAATACACTAATAGACTTCTCAGGGAAGGCTACAGATGAGCAGACTGAGCTGACAGAGGGCAGACTAAGGAGAGGCAACCAATCATGATCAAAGGGCTTATTATATAATTTACACTCATTCGGTACAAATGAACTCAGCCTTTTAGAGTCCTTAATAATTAACACATCAGTAGTTATGACATTAATGCATTAATTTTCTATCTTCCGTAACACATAGAAGCTACCAAAAAAAGCAGAAAACAAAATCAGATGTAGATGGGAAGGTCTTTCCTAACCTTGCTGCTTTTTGTGATAGATGGACAATTTTTAGGGTTTTTTTGCTCTCTCTTTCGCTCTTTCTTTCTTTCTTTCTTTTTTTTTTTTTTTTTCTGCTATGGCACAGAAGTATCCATGGATCAAAGACAATGTGAAGAAAAGTAAAGCTGAATAATAACAAATTAAACATTTAATTCAACCTAGATTTTAAATTTCAATGATCAATGTAATGTTTTTGGAAAGGAATGATTCCTGTTCCGAAGCTCAGTTCTTTGACTAATCAAATGTTATGCAATTTCTTTGCTAATCACTTTGAAAGAAATGCACATGTTTTGGAAACGACCTATACTGGTCCATGGGAAAAGCCTTGTTCTTTACTAACAGACGCTAATTTAAGGCCTCTGCAGTGTCTGCGTGGAGGGTGTTGTATCAGGGCCACTGATCACACCTCATCTGAATAAGAAATGTTTTTCCCTCTGCTCTGAGACTGAGCTCATTCTGATTTCAGTTTATCCCTGCTGTCTGTGCTGATGTTGGCCTCACCTCGGGCCGAGCAGCCGCGGGGAGGGACGGCCACTGCGGGGGGGTGACGGCTGTGGGGGCTCCTCCAGGGGATGCCGCTCCAGTCTCTCGTTAGCTCTTTCCTGCCGTTCATGGCGTTTCACTGACTTAGTGCTTCATAAATCATGAGAAGCACCAACAGTAATGGCAGCTTAACAGCTCAGGTGAGTCTCATTCCATCAGCTCCGTGCAGAGGGCGTACAGGACATTTCAAACCATGAATGACTTGTTATTTTGAGAATGCTTTCTGCACACCTCCTAATTGTTGCCAGTGTGATGCTGTGTCAGTGAAATCACTCTCCAAGAAGTGTTACTGCAATGCTCCCACTTGCAATGGGTACTGAGAATAAGCAAATTTCATCCTAGAACCCTGAGATTAGTAACCACCCTTTGGGTTTCTTTCTTTCTTTTCAGCACACCCCGTCCCACCTCCCTTTAGCTGGCTCCCTGCCTCCTTATGCTTTCTGTACAGGTCCAGCCACTGCCTTTTCTTGTCATGTCCCCTGTGCAGCTGGTGACAGATGACCACATGGAGCTGCTGAGCCTGCAGCAATTCCCTTTACAACTATTTTACCGGGGTCACTGTGGCAGCCCCAGAGCTGTGTTGGGGATGTTGCTGCAGGGGAGGGCTGCGTTTGCTCTGGCTGCAAGAAGGGCTGAAACATGGATTTCAGATTTCAGATCTGGGGTCACCCTTAGCACAAGCAAAGAAGGAGAGCTTGTCCTTCGGGGGATCTATAGAGACACCTTAATTGCACCTCCTCCCGTTTGGCAACCAGCACTGCAAACCACAGTAAGTGGCAGAAAGAGAAGACAAACTTCTTTAACACGTGTTATGTGTCTGTAAGCCGAGCCTGCACGTGCTTTTGCCCTGTGTCCTGTATAACCTTGTACAGCACGTGTCTGTAGAGTGCCTGGTGTTGGCTGTGCTCTGTCACTGCCGTCCCTCTGACAACTCACCTCCTGGTGTTCCCTGTTGTCCATCTGCAGGGCGCTGGAGGGCAGTTCCCAGGGCTGGGCACAGCACGAAACTGGGGGGGCTATTTCTGCTGAACCAACCTCTGCTCCTGAGAGAAGCTCCTTCCCTTGGCCATATCTGCAATAAGTGCCTGCGGTGAGTTTCACACACATACAAAACACTGATCCTTCTGGAAACAGAGTGGCTGTCCTTGAGCCTTTCTCGAAATGCAGCTCTCCCCACACCTCTGAGGAAGCGCCTTGTCTTTCCCTTGATGGCTGTTCAAATAATGAATATTTATTGGCTTATTAAAGCACATTGCTATGTATCAGGAGGACAGATACCACTAGGACACCATTTAAAACATGGTTTGGTTGTTGACAGCAGCTTTCGAGTACTGCACATTCCAAGTAAAACTCAACTGCAGCGATAGCTAACTTGGGGAACTGAAACACTGGGCAAGTTTTGCCAACAATGGGAAAGTCTTTAAACTGGTCATCTGATGGGTCGGAGAATCACGTTAAATGTTACCGACCAGTGCTCAGCAGAAAGCAGACTGAAACAAGGGAAAACCCCATTTGTAATTGCTTTCAAGAGACAAAAGGTTTTTTTAGGGATCACTGTAAATGGTAGAGCACAAGAATGTGGTACACTGGAAAGTGTAAGAAGATAGGAAATTAGGAAAGCAATTGCATTTTTGGAATGCAAAAATCTAGATATTCTACAATGAATTACTTGTTTTTATATGCAGATCTTTTGAGATTCCCGGCAACACCTCTTGTTTTGTCAGCTTTCAGCAAGACCCAGTTCCCTGAGAACAGGGTGCCGCGGTGAAGGAGCAGCCATCGCCCTTCGAGGACGCTCCTTCTGCACTTACAACTACTGCTGAGTTTTCCCAGAATAATTGCGGTTTGTGTGTGAGAATTTTTGTAAAGAAGTTGAATTTGTTTTCTTTCCAGTGTCTTTGTTCACAAAAAATGCACTTTGAGTTTCATGGTGCAAATGGATTTCTGCTGAAATGGTCCTGTCCTTGCATAATCTTTATCATATTTTTGATTAGCTTTCCGGAACCCTTCTAACTGTGAATTCACATCCCATGTATAAACCATACACTCACACAAACGGGTGCTTAAGAGGATTGTTTCTGCAATTTTTTTCAAAGGCAGCTGAAAACAGCTTTCAGGGAATCAACAGTACCCGGCTGAAACGCTGGCTGATAGCAGCACTTTGTGGGCAGCACGCTCTGGACTGTCATTAAATACACTCACTAATTAACAGGGATTTGTAGTTCATTCACAGATAACATGGGGACAAAAACGGTGAGAAGGGGAACCCTTAAAATAGTAACTTCTCTTTGAAGAATTTGCATAACCAGTTCCAAGAATATAATCCAAGATGAACAATATTAGAAGATAACACTTTCTAAAATTCAGTCCCCAAGCAGCTCACAGCTCACTTGCTGTGTTTATAATACAAATTTATTAGATATAACTTGTTCTTGGAGAAAACAATAATATCATAAGTTTTCTGATGAATTTACATCTGGGTCAACCAAAGGAAACATAGTCTCTTCTACTGAAAATAGTATAAAATGAAGTGTTGATGCGTTTTTGTCTACATTTCATTTAAGAGATTTAGAGCCCTTTGCTTTGCAGCAAGTACACTAAGACGATGTGGCAGGCGGCTGGTGCCTTCCCTGCGATTCTCGGGGCTGTGGGTCCTGTCTCGGGCAGGAGGGTGGATGTCAGCAGATGACCTCCTGAAGCATCTTCCAGACTTCTGCTCTCTGAACCCGGTGCCAGAGGCTCTGGGGCTCGGGGGGTGCTCCCTGCCTGCTCCCCACACGCTGCTCCTCCAGCACCCGTCTGCCTGGGGGGGTCCAATGCAAGCAGCACCCAGAAACCTGGGCACAGGGCTGCAAAGTCACACTGAAATACCACAGGAATATTTTTTCCTGAGCAAAGCTGCTTCTTGTGTTCTTTTCCCCTCCTTTAGCATCAGGAAGACTGGAGCATCAGCAAACTCTCATCTTGGCTTTTAAGGCAATTCACATAGGTCCTCAAAAGGACCAGAAAATTAAGGTTAATGAAAAAAGTGAAGGTAAAACTTCCTCAAAACTTTTTCTGAATTAAATCCAGAGTGTGTTTTTTTCTATTTTGTGCAAAAGTGAGCTTTAGCTGACCTCTTTCTTCCTATCTTACGTTAGGGATGTGTTTACGTGTGTGTCTGCTTTTATGCACACTTGTTTGGCTGGCTGTCAATACATTGCTGTTCAGATGGCTCGAAAGGCATAATTATGTTGTGAAATTATTCAATAGGGTAATATGAGGCAAAATGGGGCTTATTATTGCCTGATGGAAATGTATACTTCATGAAAGTTACAGCAGGGATTAGATCAGTCCATTACATTCATTAGGCACATGTTTTCATTTCCCACACATGTACTTTTCTGAGATTTGTGAAAATAATGGATTTGGAGAAAAGATTGCCAACAGAAGATGAACTTGTTCTTGATGTCCTAATGGTGCATGCGAGCTCCTGTGCTGTGACCGAGGGCCCTCCCCATGGCTTGGGGGTTGCCCTTCCATGCCCCAGTGCTTGCACCCCAGTGCCGTGTGCCCCCACGGCCAGCATGGGCACCATCACGGCCCTGTGGTGCTGCCCGGCGCTATTGGGCACCACTTGGGCACAGGGCGCCAGGAGCAGCAGCCGGTGGTCCCCCTGGTACCCCCGATCCTGCCATCCTGCTGGGAAGTTGTGTCCTGAGGACGATGCTTGGAGCAGGGCTCCAGGGCATCGCGCAGCTCTCGGTGTTTGGTGACATCTGACCATGAACATTTCTTCTGGGGCCCAAATCTGGCAGTCCTGGTCCTTCCGCTCGCTGCTCCGCTCACCTTCCACCTCCTTGTGTGCTGTTCAAAGCTGAGTTTAACAACCCTATTTGCATGCATATACTGTCTGGGATCTAGATTAATATTTTGGGAAAAAAGGATAAATCTCAGGATTTATTTTTTTTAAAGTAATTTTATTTAAAATTACTTTATTGGTGGTAATAGGATTATGAAATCCATTTGAATTTGTGGGAAGCGGGGAACATAAGGAATCAATTTAAACTTCTCTTTTGAATGGAAACTTTGTCAAATCTCCTTAATAAGTTTTCACTAGCTCCGTGTCACATATTGGATAATCCAATTAGGAATTTTAAATTACATATTTTGCTAGAAATAACATGTATGGAAACGGAGTAGATTTCATGCAGGTTTAGGGTAACAGCAATAAAGTCGTTGGGTTTATTTTTGTCTCTGTAACACCTGAAAACGCAGAGGTGCCCACAATTTGAAAGAGTTCATTGACCTGTTGTGTTGGCTGGAGCGGGATTTTGTCGCACATCCTCTACATGCCACCTCTCGCTCAGAAACCGCTTGGCTGCAGAACCTGAGGAGTCTCAAACAGAGATGCTCTGAAGTAAGCGGGTAAGGATGGCGCTCCCTTTAGGAGTGAATCCCCATCACATTAATTCCAGCTGACGTTCCTGCATTTGTACATTTCTGCAGTTATGCATTTCTGGGGGGAGGCCGGTGGATGACGAGCTACAAACACACCAAACACACCGTCTGAGCAGGACTGGGGACCCGAGAGATGGGGAAAAGCGTCAGTAGATGGCGCTCGTGATACGCAGCAGATTTTTTTAATTTTTGCAAAGAAAGGGAAAATCTATTCACTTTTGTGCATTTTGGCTAGCCTCTGCTGACATCTTTGGGTTCAGCTGCTGGCTGTACGGCTGACGGGAGGTGAGGGCAGCGGGGATGCTGGCAGGCACGGGACGGGCTGATCCCACCTTCCCGGTGCTGGCAGCACTCCTGCCTCGGGCTGGGAGGGTTCAGGCCACGGCGGGGGCCGCAGGGGCTGGAGAGCGGAGCTGGCTGCCCCACACATCCAGGCGTGCAGCTAATTGCCACCTGGGCGAGCTTCCAAAGGGCGTCTTCGCTCACGCTTCCTGCTTGTGGTTTACTCAGCAAGAAAATCCATCCCTCTGAGCGTCCCTGGAGAGGTGACTGTGCTTTACTGCGAGGTCAGCTTGGCTTCTAAACAAGCTTCTGGCTGAGTCACCAGCCGGGAGCATCACCTGCCACCCCATCCCTGCCTGTGGTCTCTCTGCTCCCGCATGCCGTGGTATTTTGGGTACTGACCCACGCTGAAGCAGAGCACACCGCCTGGCCTAATGTCAGCGTTACACCAACTTTCCAAACTTTCAATAAACCACTTGTGAAAACCCCTTTTCAACTTGTTTGGAGCCGGGAGGTGTTTTTCCAGTCTTTGTAGGCGAAGTCAGTGTAGGAGCCCCTGGGAAAGGGGCGGCCTGCAGTGGCAGTGCAGCAGTCTGGGGCCTGCTTGGAAGAACAGGGTTTGTACGGGGCTGGGGGCTGGCAGGGACTCGCAGGGGACGCCAAAAGGGTTGGTGGATGTGACTGGGAGCTGTTGTGTATCACCTGTGAAAAATCATGGTGACTGGGGGAGGACTGTGACTGGAAAACAGTGATATGGCTCAGGTCTTTAAGAAGGGAAGGAGGAAGAGCAATGGCTGGTCAGCCTCCCCTCAGCCCTGGAGAGGCCTTGGAGCATGTCCCTGGCATCTGTTTCCAAAGTGCGAAGGACAAGAATTGAATGGGGACCAGTCAGCGCCTTTCCAAGGAGGACGCTAAGCCAGATGGTCCGTACCGGGCAGTGCTGACACAGGTGCTGGGGAGGCGGCGGAGTCTGGCCCTGCAGGTTTCACATGGGACAAAGATGGAGAGATGGTGTCTCACCTGATGGAGAGATGGTGACAGCCCTGGTGTAAGCGGCAGGTTTGGCCAGTGTCCCTTCCAACCAGCCCTTCCACAGTTCTGTGCAGAAATCCTAAGGAAATGAAGAGACAACTGGTAGGTTTTAATGGACTGAAACATATACGGGATGCTTGATTTCACATATTCTGCTCTTTGATCCATATTCTTCCTTTTAAAGTTTACTTTGTGCAATAAATAATTTGTAGAATTTAAGTTACAGAATATTATGATATATCAAGAATAAGGGTATATGATATGTCCGTAATTAATATTTTATTATGAGAATTTATGTTCTATTACTCCTGGTACAGACATCACGAAGAACATTTGTATTAAATGCAGAGTTATTGCTAAATAAGTTGCAAACATTTAAAGCTCATGGAAGATACTGATGTAACGACGCAGAATTTAAAACGTGTACATACAATTTTTCAAGTGACGCCCATTCATAAGCCAGTTGCTCCTCTACAGATGACACGAGGGTGTGTTCTCAGAGTAATTCAGGCTCTGCTGAAAGATCCATCGTATTCCTGAGAACTTTCTACAAATAATGCCCATGAGAGACAATTGATAATCCTCTAGAAATAGGCTTTAGCTAAAAATTACAAGACTATTAGGAGTCTAGAATCCTATGGGTAAGTAGACATATCTGTCTCTCTCTTTGTAGATTAGTGCAATGCCTTTTAGGGCAACTGTTAATACGTTATTAAAATATTTACCAGTATTTTGTGCACATACTTGGGAACATTTGTGTCTTTCTGATAACCAGTGTTCTTCCTCTGGGGCTCACAGAGTGGATGGCAGTGGAGGTCTGCTGCTTTAACCCTCTTCTATTAAAATTGGAGCCCAGAAAGGTGGTATGGCTTGTGCAAAAATCATTTGGCAGGTCAGTGGCAGAGTTGGGGACAGAAGGCAGCTCTCCTGATCCCACAGCACTTTAATCGCTGGAGCAGAGAGCACTGTAGGGGATGAAGGGACAGTCAGTTCTTTAATGAGGAGCTGACATTGACCAAACCGATCCCTCTACCTTGCTGGACACGGCGCAGGGATGCAGCGTCCCGGTCCCTTGCAAGCCTTTTGCTGGGGCACTGGGCGTTGAGGTGGCCCTTTGTGCCCAGCAGGATCCCTGCAGCCAGGAGACACGTTGTGAGCCCACACTGCCCTTCCCCAACTGAAACGCCAGCGAAAGCTGAAGATGAGCCAGAAGTGCACCATCTGACCTTCAGTAAATGTCCCAGGGTGTGTTTCTGGGACATCTCCAGTCTCCCAAAGAGGGCTGGCGTGGTGGTGGTGGTGAGGAATGGAGTGAGTGACATTTTATTACTAGAAAGGTCTGGAGCATGCAGTGGGGGAGAACAGCTCGTCCCCTCTCACTTAATGAAGTGCAGTGTCCAATGTCTCCCTGCCCATGAATACAAAGCGGAGCTGACTCTGATGGCAATGTCATGGCCACGTCCCAGGAATGCTGCTCTTCTATTGGCACAAAACACCCTTCGGTGGTGAGCTAGATTTGTGTTCCTGAATTCCTGCCTGTGTTCAGAGTTTATCCCCATTTGGAGGTTTGACATTCTCACCCGTGCTTTTATTTGCAAATGGAGCAGTCAAAGCTCTGAATAGCAAGGACCATGTGGTTATTGCATTTTTCTTCTTTGTGGGCAATGGCTGTGCTGTAGAAAAAGTTGTTCTCTTCCACTAGACCCTGTCAGGGCTGAACACGTGGAAGAGCACCCTCGGTCAGAAGCCAGGCCAGCAGTGCAGATGTCCCTGGCAAGGGCCCCGCTGCCCGTGCCCCCCCTGGCAGGGCTGGGGAACTCTGTCTGCCTGGCCCCTGGGCACCTTGAAGCCCAGTGGTGAGACATGCCTGACCCAGACACTGCCCAGGGCCACAATGGGGGCAATCTAGTGCTGATCCTGGGAAACATTGCTACTACCAGCAATTGTACCCAAAGGGGGGGTCTTTCCGACGGATGTTTGTTTGGTTTTTGTTCCAAACAACGATGGTATTTCATCAGAAAACTCATTTTCCTCTCTTTTCCTGCTCTTTCCTCCAAAAAATAATCCAGAACCCAATTCAAAGAAATCAAATGAAATCCTTGCCTGGAAGCATTTCTTTCTGGTGCATTTTAACGGTTTATCTGTAAGGATTCAATTTTGTTTCAATGGCATCTTAAAACTCATTTCCTTGGTATGAAATGAGCAATTTAAAATCATAGCTTATAGGTTAAAAATGGTTCTGTGTGTTGGTCTTTTGGTATCCTTCTCACAGATGCATGAGGATAATAACAAATTTTTTAGGTTCTGGCGCTCATGGAGTATAGTAACAGAGCAGCAGAGGTACTATCCTGTATCTGATGCCACTGAAAGGTGAATAATTTACTGTTGCCACAATTTTAGACACATGAAATATCGATGAAAGTAGAAGAGAATAAACGTGTTCACCAGTTCCTTGAGCCATGCTGACCTGTGACAAGCACTATGGGCAGGCCAGAGGCAGCTGGTTTGGATGTGGCCCGTGAGAAGTGGGAGGAGGGAGCCCCTGGCAGCCTGGTACAGTGACAGCGGTGCCTACGGGGCTGGGGAGAAGGCGGCTCAGAGCTGGGTGCCCTCCTGCCCGGGCAGGGTGCAGGGTGCTGTGGTGGGAGTCCATGTGGCACAGCAGAGCTTGAGGCTCCTTCCTGCTCACCCTGGACCGAGGATGGTAACAATGTCAGAAATAGTTTTAGTAAGAATTTTTAATGTGCATAAAATCAAAGCTATTTTAAGAGTAGAAATAAGACACTCTCTGTGTTCATAATTTCATTCCCATGAGCACCTCTCTGCTTATAAATACCTCCTATTTGCATTGAATTGTTTATTGTTAATAGCTTTGGTGTTTAGAAGGTACAAATAACAACTCCACTGGGAAAAAGAAAACGTCTTTCCTGACATCTCTACTTTGTCTACTTTTGAACTAAGGAGAAGTATTTTAAGAACTATTAACTAGTTTTTAACATCTAACGGGAAATTATGGTTTGACTTGCAATGCCGCCATCTTGCTGGTCCCTCAGTCCAGAGCTGTAGGAAGTTTATGAAGGGTGATGCCACACAGGCCACCAGCCCTGGCTGTGCAGTAGCCCAGCCGGCCCCCCTGGTCTGTGGGTCTCTGGGGAGGACTGGCTGTCCCCCTCCGGCCCCGGTCTGTGCCCCGGGGTGCTGAGCTGCTGGAGTTGGGGAGGAGGGCACAGGGTTCTCAGCCCTTGCTGAGCCACTTGCGCACAAAAGCAGCAGTGTGCAAAAGCCATATTTCTCTTTGGGGGGTGGGTGGGGGGTGTGTATTTGTATTTTTAAACTCTGCGGACTCCAGCTGGGAAGCATCACTCGACCTTGCTGGGTGAGGACTTACTAGTACAGGCACCATGAAACCAGCTACATGGCAATGAGCACGTTTCAATAAACCAGTTTTCTGCTGTTGTCTGTTGGTTTAAACTCCAGTATTAAATGAAGAAATTGCCTAGTAAATTCATTTATTAATCCCTTCAAAATCTGATAAAGAAATATGTCAGGCATTAATTTACCTGGAAAGATAATCAGTGAGACTCTTCAACTGGAGCAGCAGTCTGGACAGCATCTTTGAAGTTAATGGTCTATAAAGCAAGAAGCTCAGAGTGTAGCTCCAGCCTCTGTCAGCATCTCTTTGCTGAGGGCATGCAGCAAGAGGTAGCAAAAGAACATTGATTCCCTGCAGAAATACTCTGTACCCCTTGTCAAACAGCCATTTTTCCCGTGTCCTCTCCGCAGGGAAGGCGTGGGCCGGGGCAGTGACAGGCCCTGCTGCTCCCAGCACGCGGGAGCCGCTCGCAGACCCCCCTGGCCAGGAACCCCTCACTCCACGGGGCTTTGCCTTGGGGCAACACGTCTTTGTTGGTGGCTGTAGAGGCTCCTGCAGCCGCGGGGAGCACTACCCCATGGGACTCCTCGTCTCTGCCATGGGGCACTTCTTTCCACCAGCGGTGGTGTGTGGTGACCGGGCTGCTGGCCTGGCTCAGGCCGTGCCTGAGGGATCCCCGGGAGCCTGGAGAGCACATGCTGCCCATGGGCCCTGCTGCGCTTCCACCAGCGGCGGCTCCACCAGTCCGTCCTGGGCAGCCAGGCCGGGCCCTGAGCTGAGGGCCAGCCAGGGCCTGGTCCCCCGCTGCCCTCCTGCTGCCATCACATCACCCTCCCGCTGCCCTGGTCCCAGGGGTCTCTGGGGGCCACCTGCCACCCCCAGCCCCACCCCAGCCTGGCCCCAGGGGTCTCCGGGGGTCTCCGGGCCGTGGCCCTGCTCCCCGCTGCATGGTCCGCAGGGGTCCCAGTGCGGCTGTGGCTGCGGTATGTCCCGCACAGGCCACCATCCCTGAGGGGGTCCTGCCGAGGAACTCGCCCATGGCTTCAGTGGGATTTCGGTGACAGCCTGTTTCAAGAAACGAGTGGATACTCTACTGATTAGCGGTACAATGTACTTAGCTCCCACACAGCATGGTTGGCGGCTTCATCTGTCACACGCCACCTTTCCATGCTTTACATGGCTGTCACAGTACAAACAAACCGTTACATTGCTACAAAATTGCTTGCAAAAAGCGAGGCTACATAACGTATGCATCAAAAACCGAGGCTGTTTGCTCCCTTGCGGAGTCCCTCCCGGTTAGTCTGGAGAAAGGAGCTGAAATGGGGACGGAGCCTGCAGGGCGGCTCCTTCCCCCCAGGCTGAAGAGTCTGGAGGCTTCTGGGGGTGTTTAACGTGTGCTGAGAATTGAAATGTCTCCTGACGTTAAATGAGCCTTGATTTTACATGTAGAGCAGATACCCCAGTTCGAGTTCGTTCTTACTCCAGAACTGAGGGATGAAAACACAGCATTTTTAAATGCAGAATATCCTACAGAAATAGGACCGAAACAACATAGTGTAAAATGAAATAAAACACTATATAAATCAGGAACAGCAGATGCATAACCCACGGGCAGGTGCAACCCACCCAAGAGCTCGGTCTGGCCCCTCCAGGTGTGCAGCCTGCTCCTGGTGCTGCGGGGAGCCGGCAGGGTGGTCCCTGGGAGATGTTCCCCAGCACTTCTGGGTCTGCAGGGATTCAAGGAGTAGGTGCCCTTCGACCATAGTCTGGCCATGGCGTTATAGAGGAGTCTTCATCTTGTTCTTCTGTCTGCTCGGTGTGTTTGTACCCTTGAGACTGAGAAAAGCATGCTTCTGTGGCATTCTGCCCAGCTTTTTGTTGGGAGTGTTGTCTGACAGGGATGGAGTCTTTCACCAAGAGTGTTTCTGAAAACGAATTACCTTCCTATTTTCCTCCATGTGAAAATCAACATTTAAACATTCTTTCTCCCTTCTCTAGAGATAGTTTCCTCTTCATACTGAGTAAAAAAATAAATAATTCACCAGTGGGAAATTGGTTTATAGTGATTTTCTTTTGTAAGTTTGTTTTTCCATAGCTATAGCACAACAGATAAGATTTAATGGAGGACAGCTTTTCATCAGCGAGGTGTGACGGTACCACGTTAGCCGGGCTCAACTTGGCAGCAGTGGGCGAGGGAGCAGGCGCAGCCTCCTGCCCCACGGTGTGGGGATGGAGGGCTGGTGGGCTGCTGCTGGTCACTGCTGGGGAGGCAGCATCTACCTGGCTTCTCCCTTGAGTTATGCTTCCTTGTGGACTGTATTTCACCTTTACTTAGAGGTGCACTTTCACTTAAAGTAATGCTAGCTCTGCAGGAGTCAGTGGCGTAAAAACCACTGAGAAACAGCTGTTTTCTGGCTTTTTTCTTAGCTCTCAGTTTTATCTGGTGAAGCAAAAGCTGAGCTACAGTATTGAGAGGGTTATACCACTTTCTATGCTGCCCACTGCACTTTTCTCTGATTACTGCTAAAGCTACTGACTCCATCTCCCACTAGCTGACACTTTTGTTACCTCTTAGGTGTACTTTCACCTTAGCTGAAGTTCATCAGCTTGCATGAAAAATTATGAACAGACTTCTGAACACAGGAGTCTGAAGAGATTGCAGCAGCTGTCTCTCAGAAATTGCAATGATCAAATATGTACAAGTCCTTTCCACTGAGTAAAATCCAATGGACATTGCCTGAAATCCTATAAAATCTGTGAGGTAGAAAATGTAACTCCTGCGGTCTCTTTTCCCTCTATCAGGGATTCTGGACGTATCAGAATGGACGTACCAGCTCTGTCTTTGCCAGTTCAGATTCTTCTCTCGTGGACTCCAGCTGCCCTGTTCCGTCTCTTCTCTTCAGATTCCTGCATTGCACTAACCCTGTATGCTCTTTAAAAATTACTGCTTCCCCAAACCCCGAAAACTCAGCACACTGCTGTGAGAAAGGCAAAAAAAGACAGGTTTCGACAGACAAATAGTCATTTTTCCAAACCATTTGTTCCCTTCATCCCTCTTTTGATTTTGTACACCTTGCCTTTCTGTCTTCTCCCAATTATAGTCAATTTGGACTGCAACTCGTTGTGACTGTTGACCTCTCACTTTGTCGTATCTGTCCCCAGCCCCTCACGTGGAGTGCCTTGGGAGCACTGCTGGTTTTCAGGACAGACAGAATGAGAGCTCTCGTGTAGAAAGGAAATGCCCATTTCACAACCTGAACATCATCTCTAGTATGAAGATGCCACAAACTTGGTGACTGAAGCGGTAATGCTGTTCTCCCTCATCACCTAACTGCAAAAGCCTGTATTTTAGCCGAATGACAGGAAGCTGGATTCCTCAGTTGGGCAGAGGTAAAGAACGCTGAGCTGATCACTGGACTGGTTTGTGAAACCAGGGGAAGCACCTGCAGAAGTGGCAGCATCCAGAAGTGTGTGTGAGAGCTGCAGCAGTGCCCTGCTCGATGGACAAGGAGTCAGCGCTGCCCTTGGGAGGGTTAGCAAGTCTCCACCCTTGCCTTGGGACATGCAGATTTCTCTCAGTGAAGAATTAATCTTCTGCCCTTTCATGCAGAATTTCAACTGCATTTCTGATCACCAAAATTAAAAAGGTGAAGTTCTGCCTGTTGTCTTAAAATAAGAAAGCAAAAAGTTTCTTGTTTAAACTAAAAAAAAAAAAGAAAATATCACTTGTGGAACAACCCCTTTTGTTTATCCTCTATAATGTAACTTTTTCCACTAGGTTTATAAGGTTTATATATATCTTCTTTGATGTCCGCTGTTGAATTGTTTTCCTAAGGTTCACAAGCCATTTTGCATATGGAAAGAGCAAAGTACAGCTTGTTCTCCACACTACCACTCTCCTCCTGCCTTTCTGGGAAATCTCAGGCAAGCTGTGTATTTTGGAAACAGCAGCAGATTTCCAGGAATATTCCAGTGAGTAAGGACTCTCTCATCAAAGTGGAGTCTGAAGGCTGAGCACTCGGGTCAGTGGCAGCGCTGCATCGGATGGAGCCCGGGCGCTGAAGCCCCCGTGGTCGAGGCTGTCTGCAGAGACCTGTGGCCGGTGCAGTGCCCAGCCTTGGCACTCACCGCCTTGGGGATGGGCAGTGAGTCCCCTGCCACAGCCATGTTGGGAGGAGCTCAGGTTTAGGAAATCCACTGCTGGGAAATGGCCTTTTTAGAAACTGTTAGCAGAAGCAGCGGTCCAGCTGTGCTATGGTATGAAGAATGCTGGAGCCTCTGCCCTGGAATGGTTGTAGCTCGCTGGCTAGAGAGGAAATGTGGGAGCAGAGCCCTTCGGGAAGGGTTTGCAATGGCTGTGCTGTGTGTGCAGCAGGAGCGAGGTGCTGCTGCCTCTCCCCAGGCATCTGCTGATCCCGGAGCCAGGGGAGAGGCTCGAGCTGGCCCCTCTCCTCTGATTCAGCTCTGAGCAGCAGGGGCTGCTCTGGGTTTACCCCTGGAAGTGCTGCAGCTGCAGTCGCAGACTTGGGCTGGGCTGTCTGTGGCCCCATGCCCTTACATGCTGGCCCAGTCCGTCATCCCTCACTTTGGTGCATTTTCCCTTTCACTCGGTTCTTGCCTTCCCTCATTAACAGACCAGGCTCTCCCATTTCCAGCCTGAAGGATTACTCTTTTGAGCCCAGGCATCCCACCCCTCTGCCCTTGCAGGTGCCTCTGGGCAAGCTGCACCCTGGGTTTCCCTGGAGAAGAACCCTGGGTCCAGCCCCTCTCCCACCAAGGCTCCTGGTGGTCCCGGTGTACTCGGCTGGGAGGAGGGTCTGCACCTGCAGTGACCCCCTGCTCCCTGCTGCCGCTGCTCCTGGGCTCCCCCTGCCCTGCCGAGAGGGCCGGGAAGATCCCGTGACTTGGTGTGGTCTCACCAGAAGAAAGAAACCCACACAGGCTCCTGCTTTGTAAAGCACGGCGCTAAAACATTTTAGAATTGCACAATAGCTCAGTCTAATGACAACCTTTTTCCTTAAAGATAGATGTTGCCATTAATCAGGTGTTCGCTTGCTTTGCTTGAATAAGCCAAGCTCATTCCAAGAACAAAAGGGCTGCCACTGGAATAGCCCAGCTTTTCAATTTCAAGTCATCTGCAGATTACAGAATAAATGAAATATTCAGCATACACAAATACTGTACAGAATGATATGATACAGACCATTTCACTTTCTTTCATCCTTTTCCAACTTACTGGCTTTTAAGTAATGGATAGGCCTACATCAAAAGCTCCACTCAAATAAGAATAAACAAATACTTACAGCACACATTAGGCATAGTGCTCCTAACCATCTGAAAAGGATACAGAGTTATTCTCTAAAGAATAGAGCGGGAGATTCTTGAACTCCTCCAAGAGACCGGAGCATGAAACAGGGTGGGGTGACACGTTTGAACCCCCAGAATGTGTAATGCACCAGCTCTCTGTAGGGAAGCATCCGTATTTGGTGACAAATGCCAATACAGGCTTTGCTGACAGGACACCACAACCCACCATAACCTTTCAGCCCTTTCCTGTTGTTTTCCCCCTTTACCATTCCACCACCTGTCAGACAGTCTCTTATGTCAAACTTTTTGGTACTTCTTCTTCTGTAGCTCTGCCCCCTCCTTGGTCTCCTCTTACAAGTCTGTCCCCCGAACAGGTCTGTAGGAGGATACTTTTCCTCTCCTCATCAGCTTTTTGGGGTGCAATGTCCTCAGTCCAGCTTTTTTCCCTCCACCCTCAACCCTATGAAACCTCATCTGCGGCAAATTCACCCGTGCTGGCTGGTGCTCACAGATGCAGCCTCCGCTCCAGACCTTTTGCTGAACGGCTCTGTCCTCTCACCTTCCCACACCCAGGCTCGGGGGGTTCCTCTGCCACATCTCTGGCAGATGGTGGCCATTCCCACAGCCAGGTTCCAGCTGAAGCTCTCCTTATCTCCCACAGGTGCCTGCAGCACCCCTTTCTCTTGCCTCGTGCAATCCTGGCCCAGCAGTCTGGATAGGAAGCTGCTCCCAGGACCTCTGTGTTACTCTCTGTCACCTCTCTCTTTAAATTGCTGCACTGGAACCCGTTTCTCTGTCATATGAAGCATAGGCTGCTTGTCATCATGCAGAGGGCTCCTGGCACCCGGTCCCCTCCCTGTCTGTCACTCCCTCGCTGGTGAGATGCGAGGTCCCTCTGAAATGGCTCATGATAGCAGTCTGCAGCATCCCCTCGCCAACTTTCCGAGCAATCTCTCTTGTGATTCTCTTGAGCTATCCCTTAGCTCCAGACGTGTATCCAGGAATGCTCTTAGAGGCAACTTCATCATCTATCTCTGTGTCTGCTTAAATCCCGTTTCTGCCCCACGGCATTGTGACGGTCGGCTGGAGGATTGCAGCGCTGTGGCCTGCTGTTGCCTTGAACCTCCAAGTGCTTAGGCTGGGGGCTTGCAGTCAGACCCTGCCTCCCCATCACCCTGCTCTGCCAGCCAGGCTCTGGGAAAATTACAGCTCTTCCAGTCAGGCACTGGGAATCAGAGCTGTATTTGTGCAGGACCTACCGCAGGACTGGAACTGTGGTCAAAAGTGCTGCAGGAGTAAATGCAAGGTGTGTCCTGGGAGTGTGGGACGTACCCTGCTGTAGGAAAACTGTCATTTAACCAGAAGAAAGCCCCCAGGCTGTCGGCCTGACCCTGCTGCACCTGGGGAAGATGCATCACCCAGCGCTGAGTCTGGCCAGGAGCTCACCCCCGCTGGTCCTGGCAGAAGACTTCCAGGAGCTCTTTCCTTACAGATGTTCTGGCTGATTACGTCCAGTCATTCACTGACCGCAGTCACAGCTCTTCTCTACTGCCGTTCCCATGACAGTCTCTCACAGGAGTCTGTCTATCTCAGACAAGACATTTTAGCATTACATACAAAATTCCATGTGTTGATAAGACCTGTACAATGACACTCACGATTTCTTAGTGTATCTTTATGAGTCATGCCTTAGGCACACTGATTCAAGTTATTATCACTCAATCCAGTTACTTTTCATGATTTCAAGTTTTCTATGCTGCCCATGGCATTTTCCAAAATAACATGGTTCTTTTTGTCCCAGTGATTACACCACATATCATGGAATCATAGAACCATTGAATGGTTAGAGGTGGAAGGGACCTTAGAGATCATCGAGTTCCAACCCCCCTGCCATGGGCAGGGACACCTCCCAATACAGCAGGTTGCTCAAAGCCCCATCCAGCCTGGCCTTAAACACTTCCAGGGATGGGGCAGCCACAACATATCCTGCAACTGGCCCGCACTGCCATTGTGCCCTTTGTTCTTGTCCCTGGAGATTCCCACAATGATACAGTGTCCAGTCTTAGAAAGGTCTCTTCATATACACACCATCCCTGCTCTATGGGAAAGTCCCACCGTTACCCACCCAAAACCCCTCTGATGGATTTCAAGTGCTGCTCTTTACTGGAGGCAGGGGAGTGTCCATGCCCCCTTGTCGGGGTTCCTCATCTCCAGGAAAATAGCATCCCTCCCTGTTCAAGCTACATGATCAACACCTCTGCTCAACAGAGGGACGGTGGAAGAGCGCTACAGCACAGCAAACAATGCGGTGGTTTTAGCAGAAAATTTTGAATGAGAAACAAATCTCACTCAGTAGATGAAATAACCTGGATTTTGACCAGATAAGTGGAAGAAATTTTTTACACTGCAGGAGACACTGGCCCAGGTTGCTCAGAGAGGTGTTTGATGCCCCATCCCTGGAAACATTCACAGTCAGGTTGGACGGGGCTTTGAGCAACCTGGTCTGGTGGGAGGTGTCCCTGCCCAGGGCAGGGGGGTTGGAACTGGATGGGCTTTAAAGGTCCCTTCCGACCCAAACCATTCTGTGATTCTATGATTCTCTGATGTGACCTTCTGCCTGGTCTGAGTCTCCTTCCTGCCAAGCTCAGGACCGTTCCCCAAGGCACATCCCTGCCACCAGGGCTGAGCTTATGTTTCTGCTTCCCTGGGTATTGTCCCACGGGGTTCATTGCTACCAGCATTTGATATCAGCTCCCCAGCAGGTACCAAAGTGCAAATGAGTCAGTCAGGTTCTTTCTAGGAATTCTGCTTCCTTCTTCTTACTGCTTAACACAGTGGAATTGCGGTTTTGATTATGTTTTAGTGTCCTTGAAATTGCAATGAAACACTGTTAAGCTGTCTGAAATTGAAGGGTTATTTTTGTATTTAGAGGGTACTTTGAAATGTTTTTCTTTATTTTATCTTTGTCCTGCTTAGTACATAGTTAAATGACAGCTTTACCTGACTCCTCTGATGCCTGGGAATGTGACATACATATTGTGGAGTGCTTTTCTTGGAACTGTTTTCCTACCTATTGTACATATTAATTACTCAGTAATTCCTATAGACTCTTGGTTTGCAACGTGCTTCTGTCTTTTCTTAAGATACCACAAATTATTTTTTTTCCACGTGGTGTCTCCCCAGCACCTCCTATGCACACCACTGTTTTTCATGCTAGTAGGTCAGACAGTGTCCCAGCCATCATGACTTTGCCATTGTGTTCCTTCCGCTCAAAGCACCAGCCCTCATAGGCCACTCCAGAGCTTCAGGTCCCCACAGCCTGATGCTCCCCAGCTCTTGGCAGAAGTACACAGTCATTCCCATGTTCCTGCCCGTGGTCCCTCCCCTGCTTGTCAGGCAGCTGCCCCATGCACTGACCTGATCACTAACTCAGTTACTGTTCTTGAGAATTAATCATTCATTTCTGGCCACTTCCCATCCTTTTACCTTCAGGTGTTCCAGTTCGTACTGCTAAATTCTCACTCACCCTGTTTCCACTACCTTTGTGTAAAATTAAGACAGTGTTTCTCCACTCCCTCCCTTTCTCTCCTTAGTATCAATTTCATCTTCATTTGCTGCCTTCAAGCCCTGAAGAAAAGGTCTGAAGGATCCACCTTTCCTGGAATGTGTCCACTATCCTCCCAAACATGCACTGTAGCACCAATCCTGAGCCCTTTACTTCTCTCCCTTGTCCTGTGGCATCTTCATGTTGCTTCCTCAGGAGGGTCCTGATGGCTCAAGTCTTCACATCACATCTTCACAGTGCATCAGTCTTCTCTGATCTGTGCCAGCAGGCAGCTGGCATCAGCCCTCGGAGTTTTATTCCTTAAAGTTAGTCCTCTTCTCTTTTGGTTACAGCTTCTAATGGGTCACTCTGTCTGCTGTGATTTATGGTGTCTCCATAAAAGGTTATGGAAATGGCATGTAACTCCCTGAGCAACCCCATCCATCATGGCAGAGTCACAGTAATCACCTATTTATCTCCTGTTCAATAGACTTGCTACAGTGCTCATTATGAATTCATTTAAACTGATGTACAGTGTCCCATTATGTACTAATGGTGATGAGAAACATGACAAAACAAATGCTGTTTTAAAACTGCAAAATGTATCTGTGCAGCAAACTGCATTGTTGTGGCTACTGATGGATTCTTACTCTTGGGGTCTGGTTGTTTGCTTATCTGTTAAAACTCCATCCCCAAATTCTCTTGGACACCGCTCATTGCTGTAGAGGCAAATGCACCTTGTCCGTGTGCCCGGCAGCCTTCCAGAGGTGCCTGCTGAGGGTCGCGTGTCCCTCCTTTGGGGACATTGCTTCCAGGCTGGGCAGACCCTGGCCTGTGCCCCGGTGTCTCGCTGTGCAGAAGGTGGCACAGCCCAGGGGAGATCATGGGGTGGCGTCTCCTCCGCATGGACACTGATCTCCAGCCATGCGTGATGCACAGGGAAGGGCCACGAGCTGCTGTTTGGACCCTAAGATGCCTGTCTAAGCTCTCCTGGCTGCTGGACAGGAGCTGCTGAAGATGTTGTTCACACTGGTTGTATGCATGCAGGGCATTCTGCTTCATTTACGGATAATCCATAGCCTTTTTAATTAGCTGTTGTTAGCAGAGTGCTGCCAGGAGATAATGATGCTGTTTGTCGACTGGGGCTGGGACCTCCATCCTTCTCCCTCCTCTCTGGCCCCGGGGACTGGTCCCAGCTCGTGTCAGATGGCCTGGCGGGCTCCCCGCTTGTCCCCAGCTCAGCCGGCAGGACCTGCTCCTCCAGAGAGGGTGGGGGCCAGCCCCTCTCCCTGAGCACTCCCCGCAGTGCACCCCTAGTATTGTCCCGAGTACTTCATATCACAGACCTCTTCCTTGCTTTGATGTTCAGGACATGGATTTGTAGCGTTGCTAAATCATTTTCTGTGAGACTGAAAGCAGTGCTCACAGCCCTCTGGTGTCTTACAGCGTGAGGGGAGGATGCCTGGTCTGAAATAAACAGAAACAAGGGCTGGACTGCTACTCTGCTGATGAACAGGAGCAATCAAAATAAACCTGGTGAACCCAAGGAAGCAAACGCCATAGATGCAGCAGAGGAGCTTCCACCTGGGCTGCTCTGCTCTGGGATCTTGGCTGGCTCTTGGGGAGCGTGGAGGAGAGTTGGGGAGGGCAGGCAGGGGTGAATATCTCTCTTCCTCACATCAGAGATGGATTTTCATCCTAAGCAATTCTTTAGTGTCTTCATACAGAGACACACTGGAATAACAAGGCAGCCCAGAAAGCTATTTCCTCCCTTTCTCAGCTACTGCTAAAAGCATCAGCCAAGTGGTTTGAGTGGAGGGAGAGGCAGTTCTGAGAAGGGCTATGCCGTGCAGGGCTCCTCAGAACAGCGTGGGCACAGTGAGCCCCTTTTCTGAAGACTGGCATAAGCTTTGCAGCAGGTTGTGCCAAATGTCTTATTGCATCAAATTCATCTCTGCGATTCCAAGGATACTTTTATTTTGCAGGTGTGGAGAGGCATTTCCAAAGCCAATGAGACTCCTAATCGTGAAGTAATGATTGTTCTTGGCACACTGCTGAATGGATGAGGGCAAAGTTTGGCACGAGCAGCTGTGGTGCCAGCTCCAGTCAACATCTCGGCAGCCTGTCCTGTCCAGAGCAAGACAAGAGATGGAGCTCCTCCAGCCTGTGCCAGCGTCTGCTGGAGAGAGGCCTTGCTGCAATGTCCTTCATCCAGCTGCAGGTGCTGAGTGCAGCAGATGCTGCCATCACATCACTGTCTCAGAACATTGTACTTGGGTTTCTGTGAAAAAACAGCTCGTGTGCCTTGTCACTCCAGTGATGCTTTTTACACCACGCCAGGACATTGCCTGCAGCCCAGCATGGGTCAGCCGGAACCAGCCTCTGCTCACGTCTGCCCCACGCCTGCTTTGTGCTGTCGAACGGGGAGAGGGGTCAGCTCCTCCGTCCCTCCACCGCGGTGGGCTCTGAATGGGGCAGGTTCCCATGCTCCGCTGCCACCAGGAGGAACGGTGGTTTGGGCTGACCTCTCCCAGGACCACCACTTCAGCAGTGGTGGCTCCACATGGGGGGGGCACTGCCTGCCCCCCAGCTGCTGTGGGGTCCTTCTGAGTGACCCCAGACTCCCTGCCCCACAGTTGGGGGGTCCTGTGCTCCCTGAGGGGAACTGCCTGCTCTCGGCAGGGAAAGCATCTCCGGGGTATTTTTAGGTAGAGCACATCAGGGTCTCCAGCCACTTGGAGAGCACCAGCCATGGTGTCCACAGCGTGTGGGGCTTTGGGCTGGCGTGGGGACAGGGAATTTCTGCAGCACGGCTTTGTGAGGAGCAGCGGGGGGAGCAGTTAGACCTGCCGCCAGCCAGCCTGTTCCTCTGGGCAGGAAGATGATGAATTTTTCTGGAAGGTCACAGGCGAGAGATACACGGTGCTCTTGGCCAGAGATTTTGCCTACTGGAAAGAAACAGTGATGTTCCGTTATTCTGTTTTATTTAAAATAATAATCCTGGCTGAAGATCCATGGCAGGCTTTGTGCGAAGGCAGAGGGCAGTTCTGGGTCGGTGTCAGCACCGAGGGGCTCTGGCTGCCCTTGGTGAGGCACTGTGATTTACACCAGGACGGCAGCCCCGTGTTCTCCCGGCACCCTGTGTGACACGGACCCAGTGTCGGCTGCCTCTCCCCACCTCTCCCACACACTGCACCCTTTAAATTCCCTCTCCAGCAGCGCAGAGCCTCAGGGAGCTGCTCTCCCGACAGGGCTTTGCCAACAGGGACCCGCAGCACTGAGGGCTGATTTTTCCTCCAGGAAAGGCAATCGTGCCTGCCCAAACCCAGATTTTCCTCCTAAAGCAGTATCTCAGCCACGGTTCTGCAGCAGTGTCACAGTCCCCAGGGTGGAGGTACCTGTGGGAATGACCCCAGAGGTCCCACCCGTGTTTGTGATAACCCAAGTGGCTGATAGCTGGAGTGGGAGGGATGGGTCCGGGAGGGTTCACACCTCCACACCTTTCCATAAAGCCCTGCGTTCGAAAACTTTGAAAAAGGGACATACTGGGAGTTTATGGCAAAAAGGCAACTCCAGCAAAGGAAGGGTGTGAAGAGCCACGTCCTCCTTCCCTGTCAGCCTCTGTGGGTGATGCTGTGAGTGCCCCAACCCCCCAGGGCTGTCTCCTGTCTCTACAGAGCTGCATGTCCAGCCCTTTTGAGGGGATCCCATGGCTGTGTCAGGGAGGGCAGAGCGGGGGGTGGGTGTCACAGGGACCCTGGCACTGAGGGGGCAGCTTGAGCCTCCACAGACGTGGCTGGTACCAGCCTCGTGCAGACACAGGAGTGGGGGGATGTATGACCTCCCTTGTCCCCTTCCAGGCTTTGGAAACAGCCGTGGGGACCCTGTGGTACCTGTGAGGATGCCGTAAACTGGAGGCATCCGGCTCCTCTCGCTGGTGGTAGCTCTTTCCTCCCCAAACTCGCCTGCTTTTGTGGGGAATGTGATCTGTGCTTCGGTTCCCTTGGAAACCTTGGAGCAGAGGTCTCAGTGTGAGACCACTTGGAAGCCATCCCAGAATCTTACTGCCAGGCAAAACCCGCACAACAAGCTGACCAAAAAAGTATGTCCTGACATGAGACCACAGAAACACTGCGATAAGAGGAGGGGGAAGACAAGGCGACTAATAACTATTAATTTTTTAGAATGGAGCTGCCCTTTACCTCAGGGTTAGTGGTAGAATTTCCTTGTGTGGGCTTGTAAAACGCTGATGTGTCAGAGGCTTGTATGAGTTTAAAACTGCAGAAGCAAAATAAGGCACAGTGTCAGCTTTCAGCTATTTTAAAGCAGCCTTTTGGACGCCCAGTGCCAGAAACCAGGCACTCAGTCCCTGCCTTGGACTGATCAGTCCCTGCCTTGGGAAGGGGATGGTTTCCATCCCTCAGCACCGAGGGAAGGATCTCCCCGTTGATTCACAATATTTCATCAGCAAGTCAGGTGTCTCTTCTCAATCCCCTCTAATTAAGTCACGGCTCAGCACACGCACAGTGCAGCCCGCACTCACCTCGCTGCCCGGTGCAACTCCTTACGGCATCATGAAGATTTCCTCCAGTTCCTGGGCTGAAAAATGCTGCTGAATAAGGGCTAAGAGTGTTCAGTATCATTAAATCCTTTGGCTGCTGGCAACAGCTGTCGCATGTGGTATAATTAAAAGAAATGTGTTGCCTGGAGTATTAATTAATAGGCAAATAATCAACACTGTACCTGTGCACCTGAGCTCTTCAATCACACTGCAGAAGTGCAAGTGCTGGCCACTTTGCTTGAAAGCCAACTGTGCACATCAGTGCATTAAAATGGTCCCTTGCTTATTGTGGTTTCATTAAAGGAAGTTGAGTGAAGAAGTCTCATTTTCACTGATGCCAGTCATCTACAAAAATACAAAATTTTTTCTGAGTGTAAATTGATTATAAGACATCCATGTAGGGAGAGGATGCAGGGGGAAAAAAAAGGAGAGTTTGCTCATTATTTAGGAACTGTCCTCCCCAATTTTGTCTCGGTGTCTGTTTCCCTGTCTCCATTTCAAGAAAAGGTGCTGCCTGCGGGTTCAGCATCCATGGGCTATTGCTCCCCAAAATGCGCGGCCTCAAGTGCCAGAAACACCGCATGTTTTTTAAAGTCAACATGTCAGGTGACTCACACAAATTCACACTTGCGGCTGTTTCAAGTGCAGTTAAAAAATTCCATCCTTGGATATTGCAATATCCCCTCAGGGCGCAGCATTTCCCTGGGATGAAGCTCCCACGGGGGGTCAGTCTGTCCCCGTAGCCCGTCCCCCTCCCCGGGCAGGACGTCCCGAGCGGCTGCTTCCCACAGTGTCACCTCCTGCTTTCCGCCGCGCTGTGCTCAGGGGACACGCTCTCTGCATTTTAGGTTAAAGGCTCTCAGTGGCATTTTCTTCTGAGAATTTGTCTTATTGATTTCTCAGTTATCTATACTTTTGGTCTCTATAACAGTCCATATCAGCAAAAAGCACCGTTTATTTACACATTACTTTTGTTGCTTCAGAACTGTTGCCTGATATTTTTATTTGCTCTTCCCAGTTCTTGCACTAAAGAAACAGCAAGGAGATTATCTGTTTTCCCCACGCCGGTTATTTCTTCCAGACCTCTGGCACTTCCTTGCACTCATTTCTCTCTTCCATAATTTGAGGAGTCCTGTTCTATTTGCTCATTATTTATTTCTATTCTCTGTTCCCCTTTTGGAATCACAGACTAATTTAGGCTGAAAAGGACATCTGGAGGCCTCTGGTCCAGTTGCCTGCTCAAAGTAGGGATAACATTGAAGTCAGACCAGGGTGCTGGGCAGCAACCCTGCCTCGGCTTCCAGGGATAAAGGATGCTCACTGCTCACCCGCAGAGCCAGCGTCTCACCATGGAAACACCTCGGGTGTGTAGGGTCTGCCTGTGGCCAGCCTGTGCTGCCGTCCCCAAGCCTTGAGCTCACCCGGGCCTGCCTGCAGCAGGATTTGCTCCATCCCCTCCCCGGGACCTGGGGGGCTGCAGTCCCTGACCATTCCTCGCCCCAGTCAAGGATGGGCAATGTTTGCCTTTGCCGAGGACCACCTGGCTCTGGGAGCTGTTGGTGGAGCTGGAGGGTGGCAGTGACACGGCACTGGCACCTCGGGGTGCACAATGGCATAGTGCTGCTTTTAACAATTTCTGGCAGGGAACTTTCTTCTCGGCAATTTACAGGCACAGAGTTGACATTTTCTTCTATTATAATTCCAAGTTGTCATTCCTGAATGGCAGTGACCAGTTTTCGCAGCTCATCAGGGTCTCTCTACAGTTCAGGGTTTTTCCTGCATGTCCATCATTTTACCCTCTATCCATACGGAATTCCACCCGGCACATCTGCTGGGAGAGGTGCTGGGATGTGGTTTGCTGCGTGACTGCGTTTGCTCTGTGTTTTCCCTCGCCCCCCCCGGACGCTGGCCTGCAGGTTGGTGACTGCTGGCCTCCCGAGCACGGAGCATGGTGCCTGTCACCCGCTGGGACGGGACCAGTTGTGCCTGAGCCGGGCAGCAGCAGAAGGGACATGGGGTGACAGCCCCGCAGGGACACGTCTCCTGCTGCTGGTCAGGGGGTGCCTGGGGGTGCAGGGCAGCTTGGCCCCGGGGTGACGGCTCTGGTCCCAACTTCTGCTGTTGCAACATAGCTTGAGAGCTCTGCCCAGCTGTCGGTGGCTGCAGCATTCGCCTGGCTCACGCTGACAGAATAAGCACTGCTATTTGTTATAATAGCTTTAAGCACCCAGAAATGTTCGCTGTCCTGTAGAGTACTTGAAAATGGTGCTGTTACTCGTGTCAGAGAGACCCAGCCTGACCTGGCTATCGAGCAAACTTGGATGGGACACGCCAGGTACGGTTGGAGGAAGCCAGTGTGCTGCCCATGGGAGAAGGCACGTGTTGTCTGGCCATGGCAGGCTTCTCGTTAATCACCTACACAAATTAACTGTGGCCATCAATGAGAAACTCTCCCATTTTCAGACTACAATGCTTTAAGAGGTTACCTCACTTCAGAAAGAAGTGCTGGATTTTCAGCTTGAAGCAAACATGAACTGCGTTAAAAGACTCTCTCAAACAGAGCAGAGAGCATCCTGCAGTGGGGAGGGGGGGGGTTAAACACAAGAACTCAAACTTACTTTCTGCTCAAGACTTTTCCTCTTTTCTTTTTTCTTTTGAGCAGTATTGCATGCCACGTAACAGATTAGGATTAATCAAGACTTCATATAAAAGCCCTGTGAAGCTGCCTGCTGAGTCCCTGCTGAGAGCTGGCAGGTGGGGTGTCTGGTGTGTGCAGTGGTACCCAAGGAGGAACAGCGATGGAGGAGCAGTGATGGAGGAGCAGCGATGGAGGAGCAGGAATGGAGGAGCTGTGACAAGGAACAGTGATGGAGGAGCAGGGATAGAGGAGCATTGCTGGGAGGTTACTGTGGTGCTGAGGGGAGCTGCGGGGCGCTGGGAGCTGCTCACATGCTGGGCCGTCAGTGTGACAGGCTCTGCATGCAAAACCCACCAGAGGTGGAGTTAAACCCAAAGCAGAGAAGGTGCAAGCCCAGTGCTCTGCCTCTTTTTGTCAGGGCTTTAGCAACCCAGGGGAGGAAGTGGAAACAGATGAGAGAAAGAAGAGCTAGTATTATTTCACAGTACTTGAGAGGGGGTTTTGCCAGTTTCAGGCATTTCAGGGTTATATATTATATCCATATGGCAGATGTATCCATATATCTGTTATATCCATACGGCAGATGGCTAATCTGTACCATAACACAAATAGGGTTTTTCCCAGATTTGTGACCATTCATTCAAAGGCAGTTTTCTGCAGGTTTTCCCTGGAATCCCTTGTCACCCACTGCCCTGTGTGCTGAGAGCCCCTCAGCTGAGCACTGATGTTGGGTGCACCCAATGCTCCCTCCCTGCTGAAACCACAAACCAGTTCAATTTTCTTCTGTGTGTTGGGAGAGAAAAATGTCCTTGCTCCAGGGCATTTGCAGGACTGGCTTTCAATTTACTGGTCACTCATTCTTCTTTATTCTTGATTCTCCGTTTCTCTTCTTTGTTTTGGTCTTACAATGCTTTGTCTTTTCTTGCTACAGCACTGGTGAGAGGAAAATTCTTCACAGGTTGGTGCTTTTCCCTGGAGATGTGTCAATGTGTGTCTTTTAACAGCTGTAACATCTGCTTTTGCTATCCTATGGCATCCAGGATGCTTTCTACTCTAGTCAAGCCACTGATAATCATAATTCTGATCATAATACAATGATGATGATAACCATAATAAATGATGAGGAGCTGCTTTTTAATCAAAGCTTTCGATTTATTTTTTTGTTATTCTGTAAAAAGTAAATGTAACAAAAACAACTTCATAAAAAATTATAAATAGAATAAAATGGTAACGTCGTTGTTCCTGCCTGGCTATAAAGTTTCAAAATTAAAGAAACAATTCAAAAGTGAGAAAAAAATGCATCCTGGGAAACCTGTCTCCATTGGGTTGTGACAGCGTATTTGTTATGTCATTACTTTCCTGGGATTTGTTTTATGCATTTCTTGTCTCAGAGCTTTGTAATCCCATGTGGGAGCCTTCTTTATGACCGGGTTCTGGGAGGCAGCGCTGTGCCGCGTCACAGGAAAATGAGTTACCACAGAGGCAAAATGAGCAAAGGATGACCCAGAGCCCAGCCGGGGAAGGGCCCTGCTCCCCTGACCCGGGCCATCGGGCACCGGGCTGCACCTCCCTCTGCTCTGGCCTCAAAAGGGTGTAAAGCCATTTGGTGAAAAAAGAGCAAGGACTGGTCATTGACACAAGCAGCTGTTAATCTTCTCCTGCTCCTGTGAACAATGGACACACATTTCAGTCTAGCAAGGAAAGTAGAGAAATGCACCCGTACTTGTTAAGCAATTATCGGATGCATTGTGAAAAAAACTCTGCCTCCCATTTTGCACTCCTGGTAAGAATTTCATCGAGGTAAGCAGCTTTGCAACAGCCTTTCTCACAAGCTTGTTCTCTGGTTTTATCTGTCTGCATCGAGGCTTTGTGATCTGCCCTTTCAGTAGCATTCCTGTCTTGTTTAATGGCTTTTAGCCAAGTTGGTTAATCATTTCTGTTAACTTCCTTATAGTCTGAACAATTTTAGCTCCCTTGAATGCCTCGTTGTTCCTTATTAAGACACTAGCTACTACTGGTGGAAGATGACTGATTGCAATAGCTGTAGGCAGACCCCATGCTGATTAACAAGCCACTTGAAAATAATATGCTCTTTAGCCATTAGAATTATTAATAGTAGCTTTGCTTTCCTTTCTCAGGGCATTTAACACTCTAGGATTTAAAGATTTAGCCAACTGAGAGAATGAAGCTTTTAGGTCATAGTGGATTTCAGACTCAGTCTCTCTGGCTGGAAAGGGGCTCTGCGCTCCTTTGCTTTTCAAGACCCCGTAAGTGCTTGGTATTTCAGCAGAAGCTTAATTGCTAAAACTGTTCCCGATGACCTGCAACAAGACTGACGACTAAGAGGAGGAGCTTGTGGGGGTGTGACTGAATGGACGGTCCATGTTCAAATTGCCCACCTGCAAGATGCTGTCCTGCCTTCCACACCTCCCGCAGCAGCTCTCATCTGCCACGTGGAAATCCAAGGGAAGACCTTTTCCTGGCTCCTATGCTTTCCTGGGCTAATGGTGTCTCTCTCTGTGTTTGGACATTAAGAAAACTTTCTTCACGGAAAGGGCTGTCAAGCCTTGGAAGAGGTTGCCCGGGGCAGTGGTGGAGTCACCATCCCTGGAGGTGTTTAAAAGCCGGGCAGACAAGGAACACGGGTTAGTGGTGGCCTTGGCAGTGCTGGGTTAACGGTTGGACTTGATAATCTTAAAGGTCTCTTCCAAACAAAATGATTCTAAGATTCTACGGGTTGCCATGCGCAAATCCTCTTTCAACGTACAAATGTCACCCGGAAGAACAATGTGGATGTAAGTGCTTGGAGAGATCTTTCTCTCCCTCTCCCATGAATAAAATTTTGCTTTACCTTTAGGCCAGTAGCACATTGTGTTGCTGATCATCTCCACTGAAAGCAGATAGAATTTTTGCATACATTATGCTCAAATTACCCTACACCTCATTTAAGGCAGGCGAAGCGGAGCTGATGTCGGCCGTGCATTGCTGCCCCCAGGACTGCGACGGTGCAGCGGGAGACGCCGAGGCGGCTGGAGCATCGCCTGCGGGAGCCGGTCAGAGAGGCAGCGGGCGTTTCCAGCTGGAGTCTTCATCCTGCCTGGCTTTTATGGGTTCTCTTACCTTGTAAGATGTGGTATTAGTAATTAATATTTCCATCTTGTTTGCAGGTTAATGGGCAGCCGGGGCAGGGTAAGATCTTATCGCTCTTCCTGGGCTCTCTGTCCAACCCCATGGGAGCAACAGCTACGGAGGTCTGTGGTGCTGTCGAGCAAAATAAAGCTGCAGCTCACGAGCAGAATGTTCTTGCCTTTCCTCTTTTATTTATTTTTTTTTTTAAATGCCCCTCTATCCATCATGTCACCGGGCAAGGGGCAAGGCTGTATTTCAGCCTCCCCTGAAGAAGGTGGTTCAGTTATTAGTGTTATGGAGGTTCCTTGAACGACAGCCCAGCCGCCCATGGTGTTCCTGCTGCCAAACCACTGCAGCTCCTTCACGTGCGAGAAGGCAACCTGTTTCCCTGGCACAGGCACGGTCCTGCAGTGCTGAGCAATACCTGCACACGGGGTGTTTGCCCGGGACAAATGGGGCTGCTCCCCTGCTGCCGATGGGACCAGTCCTGTTCACAGAAATTCAGCCAATTCGCTCCAGTTTTTAAAAGTATTTCACTGTATCCTGGTACCGTGACACCTCCCAGACAGCCCAGTAAGTGAAAATAATGTAATACTGGTTTATTTGATTATTTTTTTCCTCTTTCTTTTCCACCCCGAGACCCAGCTGCCCTTTGGTCACAGCGTGCTCTCTGCCTGCTCCCGCTCCAGTGCCTGACCCCCCTGGGCACCGCCAAATTACGAGCGACCGAGATGGCTTTGTCCTCTGTGGCAAACACAGCTGGCACATCAGCTGTACAAATCTGTGATTTATCTTTGCCGGTTCCTTCCATTTTATGTAACACACGAGATGGGCACAAATGCTCTGTGTTAGAGATGTTAACGAGCTTCCAAATCCTGTGCTACTTCTGAGCTGAATAAATGTGGAGTAATTACTGTAATCCTTACATGGAAAATTAGAGCAGCAGAAATGCCACCAAAACTGCGAAAGCTCAGGGTTTACAACTTTGGTCTATTTACATCAAACACTCTTCCGAATGGTTTAAAGGAAATGGTGATATGCACACTCCAAATAGTCATCGTAAAAGGAAATTGTACCACAAACCATTCATCAGAAATCACTGTGAGCGAGTGATGACTCCCTTCAGGAAAAGCAGAAACATGCTGAGTTACAGGCACTGTCTAGAAATGAGGAATAAAATGAATTGAAACAAAGACAGCCAAGAGATCACCAGTGGAAGTATTAGAATGTTAGAGTTACGGACTGACCTCAGGTATAAGCCTCCGCTCCATGAAGATGTTGTAGCTGAAGGTCTGGGAGTGAGTTTCTCCCACCAGACTCTCAGGTCAAGATTGGAGTTTCCAGATCAACGTGGGCAACCACGGTTCTGTGAATGTGACGAACAACATGCAAGGTGCTCAAGTAATTTAGAAGAAAAGGATAATTAAGGACATGGATTTAACATGCAGCATGCGTTTACTGACGATAAGTCATACCCAACAGAGTTGAGAGCTGATTTTCTGGGCCAGGGACACCCTCAAAACCACATTTATCTGAGAACTCTTAGTGAATCTGATATGCACCCACCTAGGAAACAAATTTCATAGAATCATAGAATGGTTTGGGTTGGAAAGGACCTTAAAGAACATTGAGTTCCAAGTCCCCTGCCCCGGGCTGGGGAGAGCAGTGAGATGTCCCGGTAAGATGCCCCTGTCACCCCTGCTCCCCATCCAGGGTCCGTCACGACACCTCTGCTCCCAAGTGCTTCAAAATAACAGCTTTTGGAAAATAAGTACTTGTACACTTGTTGAAAATATGTACCATCGCTAGGCCATCAGTGCTCCCGTTCAGCCTTCATCCATTTCTGTAATGCACAGATTATAGAAAGTGATAAGGGACAACTAATTCAAAATTGCTCTGAAAGTCCCAGCTTAAGGCTGGCACATACCATAAAGGTCTCTGGCTGCTTCCCACACCTTCACCAGTGTTATTTAGAGGATGGGCTGTGCCGGAAATGCATTATGTCCTACGTACATCACGTTATTCTTCAGAAAAGATTTCTTCTTAATGTTTCAATGAGTACACCAGGTCTCCAGGTTAAATAAAACAAATGCATTGGGATATTTTGCCATGAAATTTTCTGTAGCTCTTCCCAGAAAACAGTGTTCCACAGCTCTCATTCTCCATGCCTTTCTTTCAGCCTCTCCTCCACCAGTCCCTCGGCGCTGGTGACAGGTTTGCAGTGCGGAGCGGGTTGTGACACAGTGCAGTGACAGCCGCAGCCCAGCACAGCCTGACACCTGGAAAGGAGAGACGCCGAGGAGATGCCGAGGAGCCTTTCCCTGAATCAGCGGTTTCGAGAACAAATCCATTACTGCAGCAAAGCTGCTCAGAAATTAAACCACCTTGATATCCTCAAGTAAAATTCAGATGGGAGGAGCTCATGCTGGGGCTTGTTCAGAGTTAGCAGGAAAGTTTTATTGCAGGGCACTGGTGAGAGGGGACACAGCCATCCCACCCGTGCCGGTAAGAGTCTCTCACTTATCCTAGCCCAGATGTTACACAGAGATCCTTAGGCAAAACGATAAAACAAATTAGTAATGTCCCACACAGATGGACCGCATGGGGAACACTCTTCCAGCAGTGCTTTATCTGATAACTCAGTAACTACGAAGCCACCCAATACTCATTTTTGTTCTTTGGTAACAGCTTTTTGCATGTAAGGATTTTCACTCAGCTGGAGGCATTACCAACTAAAGGAGTGTGCAGTTCATCTCCTAAACAGAAGGTTGTGTTGAGTTATGGAAGCATAAAATATATATACCTGAAAAGAGGAAAGGGGCTGTCATAAAGGAAATAATGATCCTGTCTTCAAGGTGCACTTACAGGCTGGTACAGCTATAACATTGGTCATGACAGTTCTACATACAGGTTAATTTTGCTTGTTGTTGTTCAGCATAATTTAAGGCTGAAAAGCCACTGGGAAGTGAGCCATTGAAAAAAATATTCTGTGCCAAATAGAACAGTCCTTTCCAGAATTACAGCTGTGTTAGGAGCATGGGGTGCACAGGAAAAGAGCCGCAGCTCCCGCTCGGAGCCGCCCGCCCTGGGGCTGCCCGGTTGCTGGGCTTTGCTCAAGGTACAGCTCGGATCTAGACCAGAACGTGTTACAAAGAGAAGAAATATTCCCTGGCTCACCGTGGTTTTGGTGCTTTCATTATTTTATCTCATCCCTGACTACACTAAGTGCTAGATCCAAAGCACACCAGACCTGGAGCCCATGGGGAAGTTGGTTTGTGCTTTTCTCTCAATTGAAGCCATGGTTCCATTTGCTTTGTTTGCACCCCGTGAGCGACTTCTACCCCCCTGTGTACAGCAGCACCGAGCTCCCCCCTGCTCCTCTCCCTTTGCCTGCACGGCTGTCCCCAGCCACTCGATGGGACCACAGAGCCCCGGCCACCCCTCCACAGCTATGGGGGACACGTCGCACTCTGGGGTGTGAGGGGACGTGGGGACCCTTTCTGGGCACGGGGTGCCTCTGGCTGGGTGTGGGAGGCTTCCTGCCCGCGGGACGTGGTGTGTGGGTCCCTCCGCTGGCTTTCCATGTGTCCTCCTCAAGTGATGGGGATGGGGCAGCTCTGTGCTGCTCCCTGGCCAAAGGTTTGGGGATTTCTGTTCAAATCCATACTTTTTCCTAAACTCGCTGTGGAGCCACACAGCTCTGTGCATCCCCCCCTGATCAACGGGATGGAATGTGGAAGCTGGATCTAAAGAGAAGGTGTAAAGGGGGTGTCAGATTTCTGCTGTGGCACAGGATTCAATTAGTGTGGCATAACTGATGGCATCCTATAAATTCTATTAAGTAATACTAAAGAACCATGCATAATTCCATACCTAAATTTTTTTTAAGGTTGATTATGTATTTTTAACTAGATAACTGTGCAGCTTACCGATAATGTGAGTAGCTGCTGGGCGAGGGTATGTCCATGCCTTCTTTTCTTTCCATCTTAGAGCTCTTGTAGGAAACATGTTTGGCCACAGACTCTGTTACACACCCAGTTTGTTCAGGATACTCACAATGGCAAGGGACACAAAGGGAAAATAATTTAAGTAATATGGCAGCAGTGTTGACGGGTTGATGTAGTGCTGGGAGGTATGGCTTAGTGATGGTGATGCTCCTTGTATGTTGTGTGGGCGTCTATTTTTGTCAGTTAGGTTGACGGTTGGACAAGATGCTCTTTAAGGTCCCTTCCAACCCGGAAGATTCTGTGATTCTGTGATTCTGTAAGCAAACATGAAGCAATAAGCACTGCAATGGGGCCAAGGCTTTACAATAAACAGTTCAAAAGGATGGGAAAACAAAGAAAACATTACCGTTAGTGGAGCAAGTCAATGGCTTTAACTGTACAACTGTTTAAATGGAAGGGCATGTTTAGCAATTTGGAACAAGTTGCAAGTTGTTGAAAGAAATGGTTTTGCTGAGACTATGACATACATTAAATAGCTGACAGGACTGCCTAACGTGGTGTTATATTCATAATGAGGATCCCATGTCATTCTGTAATTAATTTCATTGCAAGTGTGCTGTACGCATGCCTGGCACACCAAGAGGTGACGTGCAGATGTACGCCGTTCATAGCACTGTCATTAATTCCACCACTGTTGACAATCAGCTCATGGAAATAAGTTGCCAAACCCCCTCAGGATCCCGCTCTGCAGAGCTCGAGCCCTTCTCACGAGAGACCAACACCCTCTGCTGAAGTGCTGCGCTTCTGAAAAGTGGAAATCAAAACTCTTGTGAATTGAATGGCCCCATTTGCTCTACAGGTAATTACATGTGGTTTTGTTGTACTCTTTGTTAAGCGACATCTTTTGAACGCTTTAAAAAAAATTTAAAAACTGCCTACTCAGTAGTAGTCAGTAGTGATGGGAATAGGGCATTGGACTCACCTGGGGTTGGGACCTGGTGACTTATATTCCATGCAAATGTTGGTGGTGTGTGCCTGTTGGTTAAGCACAGAAAATGGTATTCTGGAGGGCCAGAGTTTGCTGTGATACCTGTCGATACCCGCAGAGGGGACAGAGCATCACGCAGCAGCTGCCCCCCAGGTCCTGAGCTTCCCGCCCTGGTGGCCGGAGCTGCCCAGCGGCCGTCTCTCACAGCTGATGGGCTCCGGGGCTGCCCGCTCCAGGAGCGACCGAGAAGGGCTAACACAACAGCCTTCAGACATGATAAAATCTCTTGTGGAGAAGGGGAAGTCTGCTTCTCAGGCCCATAGTGAAATGGCAACAAGCAACAGTCTCCGTCATGCAGCAGAGATTCTCGTTGGACCTTAGGAAGGGGTCTCTGAGAACAAGGGAAACTGAGGCAGACCCTGAGCTTTCCCGCAGAGCTCCCGAAGGACAAACCAGACCATTCTCAGGAATATCACAGGCAAACGAGCACTCACAACCTCCCCATGCTCCGTTATCAATAGTTCCACATTTCAGTCTCAATGCATCAGCATTTTCCGAGAAAAACTGAGTTTGGGCAATAAACTTCCAACCAGCCCTACTTTTGCCATTGCAAGTGAATAACTAAACTGAATACAACGTCATTAAAAACGTGAGGAATAAAGTGCACAAGCGTTTGAAGTGTGCACCCACCACCGAACACGTAAAGCAGCTTGCCCTGGTGTGCAGGAGCGGGGCCCGGCTGTGGCCGGCGTGGGCAGAGCGGGGCTGGAAACCGCAGCCTTTGCCGGGGAACGGTCTCTGGAGCTGCAAACATTAGATGGACCAGGAATTAGGGTCCCTCAGTGTCGCACTCCTGAATTCACCAAGATTTACAACTGTGACGAAATTAGGCTGTGCTCAGCTCTGCTGCCGTGGGACAGTGGAGAGGACAGAGCCAGTTCATGGTGGGGGAGCTGGGATATCCCCCCGCTCCCGGTACCACAGGAGCTCCCCGGGGCATTCCTGCGCTGGGATCTCATTTTCCCATCCCCAGGGGTGAGAGCCTCCCACCACCTATTTCTTACCATCCCCTGACACCAAAAGCTGTCACAGACTCGGGCCAGGAAGGCGTCGGTACCTTGCACTGACTTCTCTATCAAACCGTGCACCTCTTAATTAGCAGATCTTGATTAGTAATCAGGGAGACCTGAATGGAAAAATCCAAGACCTTCTATGCTGCCTCTGGGTGCTGAATCCCTGTGTCCCCAGTGTCCCTGGGCTCGCCCAGGACACTGGACTGGGTGTGCTGGTGGGGACGGGGCTGACCCGACCTGTGCTGCGGGGACCAGGGAAGGAGGATGTTCTCCCCTGCCCCTCCTGGTTCACTCCTTGGTTCTCCTCAGGTGAGACAAAGCCAAGCGGGGCAAACCCATTCCGCGGGCAGTAATCAGGAGCTGTATTAATAATATGCCTAATTTTCACTGATATGAAAACAATGTTTATCTCGTCTAAGGATGCAGTTCTTATTTCAAACCAGCTGTGTTTTCTGTGGAGACTGTTTGGTGAAACAGTCTGCAGTTCATTGCCAGAAGCACTTTCCAAGCAAACCAACGCCGAGACATTCCTACCCAAGGGTTTGGGACGTGGCGTGGCTGAGTCCCGGGTGACAGCTTCTGCTGTGACACAGGAATACAATGAAAAATGTCATTAAGTGTCATTACATGGTTATGAACTGCAAGGTCTGCAGGCTTCCACAAAGAAGCATTTCTGGTCAGGGATGAGACCGTGGAGGAAGGTTCTCATTTTGCAGAGCTTTTATCTAGTTACAGTAGGCTCACGGTTTCTTTGATGACTAGAATATAATTGAAGGAAGTGCTCCTGTCAGTAAGACTGATGCTAAAATACTCCCGAGCTTGAGAAGTATTTTATTGCTTTAAAGGAGAAAAAAAAAAAAAAGGAGAAGCAGCACTGGGGAGATGAACAGTAATTTTTTTGGCTGAGTTTAACATTGTGCTCAGCCATGGCCAAGGTACATTCTGTTTGAAACTCTGAATTAACAGTTCAGGTTTAGTTCTGGCAATAACATTTTTTAAATAACAATAATAATTGTTTAAACCACCCATAGCGCAGGTTCAGCTCAACGCCCTGAGCACGCTTTTGTACAAAATCCTGTATGAATACCAAAGGCTGGCTTCTCCCAGCAGAATCTCCTGCACAAAGAATCCTGGAGGCGACCCGTGCCCGAGAGCTCGTGCAAGGGGTCGCAGCCTCCTCCGGCAAGGGCAGAGGGAGGGCAGGCGCTGGGATGACCCCTGCGCCTTTGGAAATGGGAAAGGATTCACTTAAAATTTCCTCCAGAGAAAAGGAGGCCATTGTTCCTTTCAGAGACCCATTTTATTTCTGAATTACTGTGCTGCAAGAAGTCACCCAGTAGTTGCCTTAAGGTAACAGAAATGTATTTTCTTTTCAGTGCTGTGGTCTCCTTTTTCCATTCATCTTGTGTAAAACCAGTATCAGCCACTGTCCACCAATGCTATTTTAACATGCTTCCAAGACAATAGAAGTTTCTTCCATGGTACATTGAATTCCAGTGCTCACTGACTGTTTCTGGCAGGGTGTTCAAGAATATGATTTCATTTTGTTTTCTTAAGGAGCTAAGCAGGAACGTATCAGATCAGATTTGCTGATGGCCTAAATGGAGCTAATCTCGACATTTTCCCTACACTTCTCAGCACCAGTTTTTTCCTGACATCGGCTCTTGCCCGTGGTTGGGGGTGGGATGGTGCCCAAGACAGACAGACACAGGATGAGGAGCTGAGGAGGTGACACCAGCACTGAGGAGGCACTGCACGATGATTGCTTTGAGGTAACGTTCCTCTAATTAATAGGACTAGCTCTGCACGTGTCAGCTGTCTGTATCACAGTTAATGCGAGCATACCTGAGGGTGCTCGTAGGAGCAAGGAATCTTCAATTATTATTGCTGGGTATTGTTGAGATGGGATACTCCGAATCAATAATTTCAATATTAATATCTGGGAACTCCCGAAAGTCCTTTGGAGCCTGATCTAAAGTGAGTTGAAGGACAGGTACACATGGGTTTCATAGAGGCACAAAGAAAAAGCAGTAGCACTAATCTACTTCAAACAAATCGTATTTCGTAACTATAGAAGTTACTGAAAATGGAGAGATTATCTAGCAAGAAAAGAATACTAGGAATATCTGAGGAAACTGACCTTGTGACCGTAAATTTGATCGCAAGGAACAATATGGAGATAAATGGGCGCAATATAAAGCTTTCTGTCAGCCTAAGTTGTTTAAAAAGCCTCTCAGTGTTATATGAATATAGTCTGAGTAATGATAGAAAAGCATCTTTAGATACATTATTCCTGTAAGCTTTTTATGCATTATCCCTGCATCGTTCTGAGAAGATTGTTGCAAGACGTGTCTGCTTATTTCCTTAGCTCTTTATCAGCCCCCAAACTTACATAACCCTTACTGAAGCCCTGGGTCACTCTTTCCTAAGCTTCAAGCAAATGAGGAATAGAAACTTGGGTTCTGTCTGAGCTGCTGGCTCTCGCGGCGGCTCTGTGCCCAGCCTGGGCCGAGGAGGCGCTGCCTCCGACAAGATCCTGGGAGCTGCCCTGGGCATCTTCTGCCTCCAACCAGCCCCATCCGCACCCCATAGAGAGCACAGAGCCACCGTGTCCTGGCGTGTCACACCGGACCCCAGCTCATCATCTACCAAGGACAGAACAGCAAAGCCGCTTGTGGGGCTGGTGGCACGGGTCTGAGCTCAGAGGAGTCTGGGGGCGCTGCACGGACCACTTCGGAAAATGTTTTTCCGGCAAGGGCTTCTTAGAGGGAGGATGTGAAAATTTGCTTTCCCCAGAGCTGAGAGCAAGAGGAAATATCACAATAATTTTTCTGCAGATGCAAAAGGTTTTACAGTGGTTTGCAAATGTGGCATAACTAATTCTGCAAATGAGTCTGGAGTTGCAATATGTCCAAAATGGCAAATTGTGGGACCCTCAGATCTCAGCTGAATTGCAGTTCTCGTCTCCTCACAGTGTCAGAGCATGTATTTAGGGTCACGCTGATGTTCTCACCTCGTTGTGTGAAGACTTACTGAAATATAAATCTCAGGCTTCATCTCTGATCTCACTAATCAGAAGCTTTGACAGTGGGATGGAGCTGTCTCTGCAGGCTAATCACATTGTTGTCTGATTTGGCAAGGCTACAGGCGATAGATGAGATCAGAAGAATTCCGGCAGATGAACACTTTGATCCAAACCCTTCTCTCTACCACGAGTGCAGGAACTCCAGGAGCCCTGGAGATGCCTCGCTCCCCACACCTCCACCAGCAGCGGCTGGGGGTCACAGCGAGGATACAGAACACCGCTGTCCCCCCGGTATATCCCTTTTGTTCCCACCGTTAGGGCAGCAGTGATTAATTAGGCAAAGCTGTGCCTTGGCCCTCATTCCCCTTTATTGCTGCTGGGGCTGAGGCCAGCCGTGTCCCCCCCTCAGGTCCCTGTCCCCCAGCACTGAGCCATGTCCTGTCCCATGCCGGTGACAGAGGGGAGCTCCTGGAACCCTGGCTCCAGCCTGTCCCTCCCAGTGACATCCCGACCAGCTTTGCCCGCAGCAGGGACGGGCAGGGACAAGCTGAAGGGGGGTCCAAGCAAGCTGCCATCACCAGCGACGTGCCCCCAGTCCTCCCCAGCCGGCTGCTGCGTCCAGCAAAAGCCAGTTAATTTGGGCAGCCACCTTCTCCCGGCCTCCTGGAAATGTCTCCAAACATAACAACAGGGTGTATTTTCTCATCTGCCGTAATCAATTGCCCAGTGAACATGATGCACATATTAATCACGTGCCACGGAAGGGGGGTGGCAGGGATCGTCCTGAGAAAAGCAGCACAGTATAAGGGATCAATACATCTCTTGCGCAAAAAGTAATACAAGTGTATGAAAGACGACAGGTTATTCACAAGCAAGCAAAGAATGCAGTTTTAAAGCCAGCTGAATAGTATTTGACCCCAAACTTCCAATTAACATCAAGCCAGGGAGTTGCAGTGGGCAGTGACGCGGGTGCCGGGGAGGACCCGACCGTGAGGAGAACGCTGCAGAACTCGGGGGCTGCGGGGGGACGGGAGGGCAGAGCCTGCAGCGGGGAGGCTCGGCACCGGCTGGACAAGGGCTGGTTTGGGCAGCTGCACCCCCGGAGCTGGGGTCTCCTCTGGAGATGAGAGCTGGAGGGTCTCTGCTCCCAGCGCAGCCCCTGGGCACATCCCGGCTGTGTCGGGAGCCCCCCATGCGGGCCTGAGCTGGCTCCACTCCCTGGCTGCAGGACTCGGAGCCCTTGTCTTCAGCCAGGAGATTCAAGTGAATTCTTATCTTGCCAGACATGCAAACTGTGTCTGAAGCTCTGTATAGCCACTGTTTGTGGACAGAATCACTAAAACTTTCACTCTTAAACCAGCTGTTGTGAATAATTTCCTTGCCAAGCCATATGGTGTAGTTCTTATGCCATTTCATTTTGGCATGTGATTTATTTTTTTTCTCTCCGGTTATTATAGTGGTTTATCTCCCGTGTTTTTGTTCCTCTCTCTGTGTACCTCTGTGGAGCAACAGCACATTCCAGGTACTGGCCTCCGTGATGCAGAAGTCCCCTTCCAGCTCCTTGTGCTTTGTGCCAGGAAACTTATAACTGGTGAAAGGCGTGTGTTATTGTAGGAAGAAAGCCTGGATAAATCTTTCTCTTTTCATTCCCACTCACTAGGCTCATACCATGTCTGAAGATAGTATGTAGTGTTTAAAAAAACAATCCCAACAGGAAGCTAAGACCGGATTAGGCTCTTGGCGTGGGAGGATGCACATCCAGGGAGTCTCCTCCAACAGCGCTGAAGACATGGCAGACCCTCACAGGTGAGGTATGGACAATGATCACCACTGAACGGTCAGGAGCAAAGCAAGAGAAGGAACACACCTACCCTGTTACTCAGTGAGAAATAAGGGACCTGACTTGAGGGGCGGGATGTGTTTTAAAGTGAAAGAAGAGAGGTCAGAGAATTGCTCTGGGGAGTTCCATCCTGGAACTGGAGTTTTGTGAGGGTGTTTATTTTTGTTTGTGTGGGTGTTTATTTTTGTCAAAATTAGGTTGATGGTTGGACAAGATGATCTTTAAGGTCCCTTCCAACCTAGAAGATTCTGTGATTCTGTGATCCCAGCAGTCTCCAGAACAAAGCTCCAGTGCAGCCCATGGGGAGCCACTGGTGTGGTTGGGCAAGGGCAGCGCGTACCTCTGGCCAATGAAAAAATCATACCGACCCCCTCAAACCAGAGGTGGGCACTGGTGAGCCAACACCTGGGTAACAGAACCAAAAAACGTGACTCACCAAGGCGGGGGGGAATATGCCACCGAAGACCTGCTTTGCAGAACTCAAGGGCTGGTAGTCACCCTTGGGAGGTAGTCCTCTGTGGAGGACTTTCATTAAGGAGGTAGAGACAAGGTTGCCAAAGGACAGAAAGACTCATCACAGCTTTGGGCACACCCCAAGCTTCACAATGTCCCTGGGTAAAATGAATTTCCAGACTAAGGAGGTACATGCTGTTTGGCCCCCAGGACTGCGCTCCCAGGGAAGAGTCCAGCCCTGGGAAACAGAGTGGGTAATTAAAATGCTTAAACCACCATTACAGAGGTGTGAACACACTGCCGCAACTACACAGCTGTTGTTCATTAAAGGAGGCATTAATGCAATTATAATATTTACAGTTCTGCACAGTAAAAACCAAAACAAAATTAGAGCATCAGAGCTCAGAAACTTTCACAAGGGGCCACGCACTCGGGGCATTACTGGAATTTTCCCCATTCAAATTGCTGGACTCAGAACTGAAAACACCACCAGCGACTGAGCGGCCCCTCGTGACTTCTCAAATGGCAAATTCACCCCAACAGCACAGTGCTAAGTTCTTGGGATAAGAAATCAGAGGGGAAAGGACTCTTGGAGAAAGCCCTGTGAAATGTACACTCAGGTCTGTGCCAGCCGGGGGGGCAGGGGCTGTGTGGACCCGGGATTTGTGCTGCTGGAGCTCTGCTCCTCTCGCCTGAGCTCCCAGCTCCCCCCGCTTCCCATGGCCTGAGCGGAACAGCCCCCAGGACCCCCTACCAGCTGGAGGCTGGGCCAGGAGTCCAAAGTGCAGGCGCAGAGAGGGAGCCCGGGCCAGAGCAGAGGGTGGGCATCACGCCTGGGGTCTGGCTGCAGAGACTAGGGGCACCTCAGGGCTCACCGCCCCGGGCACAGCTGACGCTCTGCTGGAGGCTTGAGCAGTTTGGAGCAGACTGAGCTGCCCCCTCATCGAATCCACACAGGGTCGGGCTTCAGGGCCAGGCAGGGCAAGCCCTGCACCGCCTGACAACGGCCCCGGGGCGGAGGCGCGATAGGATCCCGGGTAAATGGGAAAAGGGCAGAGGGTGCCAGAGCTCAGCTGTGCAGAAAGGCAAGTGGAGGTGCCCTTGCCCGTCCTGGTGGGACTCACGCTGTGGGAGTCACCAGTTGAGCACAACTGCTGAGAGCCTGGCGGTGGAGGAACCCTCTCAAGGCCCAGAGCTGCTCACCCAGCTCTGAGAGCGGCACTGGTGGGTCCCAGCCCTTCGGCACAGCCTCTCCCGGGGCGAACGGGAGATAAATGTACACCGAATGCTGTGAAGGTGCAGGAACCTGCACCTCAGACAGGAGTCAGCACCGACCCCGCATCCCTGCACTCCATCCCCTCGGGCAGAAATCCCAGCAAACAGCCCCCGGCCAGAGCCCGGGGTCACCACCACCCCAGGGACGGAGCCATGGGACAATGCTCTTTTTTCCAGTCCGCAGCCCCAGAGGCTTCATTCATCCAGAACGGGCACTTCTGTCTCTAAAACTCACTCTCAAAACCTTGTCTTTAAGCAAAAGTTGGAAGTTTTTCTACTCCCTAAGGGAATGTTCCACCTTTTTCACTTTTTCCCTGTTTCCAGAAACAAACTAACTGCTGTATTTCATCTGAATTTACATGCAATTTCACTGCACCTGAATTTGTATTTCTGTAATTAATGAATTATTTCATGAAGACTTTAGACCAGATATTGCCAGGAGGTGTAGGGACAGCTTAAACAAAATCACTTTTTTAGAGTGTTGCTAATTACATCTTTGCGCCCACTACTGAGCTGCAGGGTTCTGTGGAGGTGGAGCGGGGAAGTTTTCCACACAGGACAGAGACTCTGCTGTTCATGCACCAGGGTTACTCCTTCGGTGCCTCGGTGCGAGGGTCAGAGACATGACCGACCCGACAGCGGTGCAGGTGCCAGGGGCTGCTCAGCGCCAGCAGGGCAGGGAGCTGGGCAAGCCCTGCCGACAGAGGGGAGGGTGAGGAAGACCCCGACAGGGTCAGTGGTATTTGTTAGAGATGGTTCTGTCCAATGCCCAAAACCTCTTTTTTCCATCAGTTGGCTGAACCCCTCCATACCTGCCAAGCTGGCTAGAAGGCAAGAGGGAAGAAAAGGGGTTCCCTGAACACTCCTACTCCCATTTACTGGAGGTCGTCCAAAATCCCTCCCCATGCTCTGACCTCAGAAATCATCCAGGGGATGCAAACAATAAGCAGCGGTGCTCAGACGGTGAGCGTTATTAAACATAATTGGCAAAGATGAAGGGACAGGGAAATGTGAACAAATCAAATAAATCATCACGATTTACAACCAATTTTTTTTTTTTTTTATTATTTTTTTTTATTTTTTTTTAAGTGTATAGCTTGGTATAAAACTGTTACCTGGAGACTGCATGGTAAATTGAGGAAAAGCTGGCACTATAGCTTGCAGAGTTATGGTATTTAACTTTAATAGTAGTTACTAATGAAAAAGTGAAATTAACTGCACACCGAAGGTTACATTTGACTTAGATGAAGTGGATGTAAGTGAAGTGCCCCTAGTACATCACTCAGTCCCAGGTACATAGTAACAGGAAATCAATTAATCTCCACCAACATTTGTTCTTTCTAGTGTGAAACAGTTTTAATTAACTTATTGTGAGTGGTCAGGCACTTCTCACTCTGGAAAAGCCTTACAGATTTAATGAAGCACCATTCCTCCTAAATTTATGTTGGAAAAGTGACAATGACAAATTTTGAAGCGGAATTACTTGGCATATGTGATCAGATAATGGAATACCTTCCTCATCTGAATTATTTAATTCCTGTCCTGCTGTTTTTCCCCAATTAAGCAGTACTCTGGCTTAGGCTGTGAGTCCAAGAGCAAATGTGCTGCTGTCACTTAGGAACAAAACTATCTGTACACAAGAAAATCACTTGGGTACAGCTCATAGCCATCTAATATTTGTTTGATACTCTCTGCAGTCTTTAAAGTGTGGGGATTAACAGGAGCCGTGCACAGCCCAGGGTGGGTGACAGACCGGGGTGGCAGAGAGTGCCCGAGCTGTCCCACCGGGGCTCATGGAGAAGCCGAGGGCTGGGGTCCCCCCAGCTGCAGGGAACGCACTCCTTTGCTTCCAGACAGCAACAAGCACGTGGAGCAAAAAAAATGAAAAGAAGCTTTTGGACTTCTAATTTAAAAAAAAACTAATTAATGGGCCCCTGTCTGTCAATCACTATTTGAGAACTCCCTACCAGCCTGAGCGATTGTGACAGGAGAGGAGCCGACCGAGGCAGGAACCTCCCCCGACTGCTCTTCTTGTCTTTTGTGTCAATTTTCTCAGATCATTCCAAACATCCCTGAGTTTTGTGGTCTCAAACAGACAAGATTTTGACACTCAAGGAGAAGGTAAGTCCAATTCCTGCTAGTGGCACTACAGACCACAGAGAACTAGTTGTGGGAGAGACCTGAGGAGGAGGAGCAGAGGAGCTTGTCTCCTTACCTGTGCAGGCAGGAGATCCAGCGAAGGCTCGGTGCTCCAGTGCCATGGGAGGTTCTGAGCACAGCTGTGCTGGTAACTGTGACAGACCTCCCCCGGGCTGCACGGGAACAATATCAGCAGGTCACCGAGCAGGGAATTTGGGCTTGCTCTGAAACAGGTGTTTATACCTTCCCATCACACCAGCCTCCACGAGTTTCACCTGCAGATGCTGCCTTGCTCCCACCTGAGCCAAAGCCCCACGGCTCAGAGGGGTGGTGGGACACCCAGTGGAAACACGGGAAACACTTATCCAAAGCTGGTGTAATTAGGGGACTTTAAAGTATGAGATCAGAGGTTTCATGATTGTGGTGATGAAAGTGGAGGTACTCCCTGGCTGCTCCAGCTCTGGGGGAGCGAGGCACATCCCAAGCTCCTTTATACCTTTCTAATGGCATTGCATTTTGTTGTTGTTTTGGGGTTTTTTTTGTTTTGTTCTTTTTTTTTTTTTAGTTCCAAATCTGTCTGTATTGACAAAGTCCTTCACCTTTATCTTCCATGGGTTATCACTCTTTGGGAGGTCTGTGCCAGAAGACCAACACTGTGCTTGTGAGCGGGTGAGGGACATACAGCTTCACAGTAGATCCTGTTTCGGATCCATTTCTACATTTGTGGCAGAAACATTAAACGAAATACTAAATAATTCAGCCCCCTACATCCATGGGCACCCAGTAGCTTCCAGTCAGTCCCTCCCAAAGGAAGCCAAGTGTTTATTTCTCGGTGTTGCCAGGTACAAATCAGTGACCTGGGTTCCTCATGTGAGAGGGGGCTATAAGAAGAGACAGGAGAAGCTGCAGCAATACAAGACAAAATGCATTGATCTTTCCAAGAGAAAACTTAACAATGGCAGAAATCACAAATGGTGCAATATTCTTATGAAGAGTCAGCTCCGTGGTTTTCAGCAGCGACTTGCTCTGAAGATGGTCTCTGCACATGCCGCAGAGATAAAGATTTCACCCAAGTGACAGAAGTCAGTAGTTAAGCACCTTATAAAGACGGCTCTGGACAGGGAGATGAAAGCAGGAATTAAAAAACCCATACGTTGTGTAGAGGTTAATTAAAATATTAATAATGCAAGGTTTCAATTATTCATGCATAAATAAAAAGATGTTTAATGATAGACACACACTGAGCATTAGTACAGTGGACATGACATTGGGGTAGAGAAGGAGCAAGAAGAGCTTTGATTCTCAGCACAGAAAATCACTGTGGGGGGCACAAAAAGTTGTACAAGGTGATGGGGCAAGGGGGGTGGCAAGCGCTCGGGGAGAGTTGGCCGAGAGCTGGGGCCACCACCTGAGGCAGCTCCTGCTCTGTCAGCAGGAGCCCTCATGGTCCCCGCCCCTCCAGCACCCATGGGCTCAGAAGCCAGGAGGAGCGGTGGCCCGTCCTCTGAGCATGACGCTGCTCACGTACGAGGGGACGGGCAGCGGGGGACTGCACAGGCGTAGGGACCGCGTCCATCGGTGCTTCAGCATCGCTGCTGCTGCTGCGTCCAGAGGGGCTCCTGACAGCGAGTGCCGCCAGGCTCCAGCCTCTGCTACGCTGTGGTACTGCCATGGTGCAGGCACTCCAGAAATAATGGGCTTTGAGCTCATATTTCATAGAATCATAGAATCTCATTGTCACAGAATTGTATTTGTCATGTCTCAGATGTTCTTCATTTCTTGTCATAAATGATTGTATTTACCAATGTTTATTTGCATTGCTATTTGAAAAAAAAAAAAAATCAATTCCCTAAGTAAAGCATGCTATGAGGCACCTTCAGTTGTTTTGGTAGCCACCATATTTGATCTTCAAATCCAGAGTTCTTGTACAGTCGCAACTAAAGAACCCATAAAAGTCCCCAGCTATGGGGGCTCCACCATGTTCCTGAGGAGGTTGTTCCACTGAATGATTGTTCTCACTGTAAAAAATTTCTTATATATATTGAGATGAAACCTCTCGCAGTGCAACTTGTACCCATCACCCCTTGTCTTCTCCATGGGGCGCCTTGGGAAGAGAGAGCCTCCGTCCCCTTTGGAGCCACCCTTTATGTACTGGATTGTTGTGATGAGGTCCCCTCTGGGTCTTCTCCTCTCCTCCTCCAGTTATTCCTCATAGGGCAGGTTCTCCAGCCCTTTGGTCAACTTCATGGCCCTCCTTTGGACCCTCTCTAGTCTGTCTGCCTCCTTCTTGAACTGTGGGCACCAGAATGGGACCAGAACTGCATGTGACCAATGAAGGTAGGGGACAGGCAAGCAATACTGCTCTCCAGCTTGAAGCCCACCGTGTCCTTAGCACAATACTGCCAACTTTGTCATCCCATAGTTTGTGCTCACTGTGGCCTCCTTGAACATCTGCTGGGAGTGTGACTTACAGCCTCCTGGCTCTGGACACACACCTGCACCTCTGACACCACTTCTCTGTATGTGCCCTTACTGCAACGTGTCTGTGCAAACACTGCGTTTCTGTGTGGCCATAATTACATTCTCAGTTTCTCTCTTTAAGCTCTCTTTGACAAGTCATTTATATTTTGCCTGCTTTCATGAGCTTTTATAGTGAAAGAAAGTTGGCAGGCAATTCTCAGCTATCCTACTTGTCTCTTGTATGTCTGATGATTGATTTCCAGTGGGAGTAAGTTTTGATATTTGAAAAGATCCAGACTATTATTATTGAACATCTGAGTTGTGTAATGGAAGTATCTGTCTGACAAATCTAGAAGGATATCTAAGCAAAAGACTCAAAGGCATCAGGAAATTCTGGATCATGTATAAAACATTGTCCAGTGCATTGTCTCTAACTTCAAAGAGATAACGGAGAGAAGCCACAATGCCAGGAGCATACAGCCAGGTTGAGGAAAAAAGCGGTGTAAAACGGAATATTTCAAAGAAGTCATGAGAAATATCAGATTCTGTGAAGACTGAAAGATACAACAGACAATGGGATGAAAAGGACCAATCCTGACCTATATCCAGGCAAAATCCCCACTGACTGAGAGCAAAAATGATGCCTTTGATCTGCAATTGATGCCAAGACTTTGGGCAGGCAGAGATGGATGAATACTGCTCAAAAGGAAAAAAAAATCACACAACCCCAGTGGAGCCCGGGAAGTCGTTGCAGACACAGCTTGTGTTCAGCTGGGGCTCACACTGCAGTTTGGGGGCAGACAAACAAAAACATCCCCCTCGGGGACGAGGCATCAGCGGTTGGCATGGGTGGATGGAGCTGTGCCAGGACGGCAGGCCGGGGGGCTACCAACAGCCCGTCACTGGGGTCCGGGGTGCACTGCCGAGGGGCCTGGAGCTGGGCACCCACACCTCACGTGCAGGTGTGTTTTTCCTGAAAAACAAACAAAAATTGCTGTCTTGGTCACGTGCCTCGCAGCCTGACCCCAGCAAATGACTGGGCTGATTTAACCCTTGCTTTACAGAATGTATATTGTTAATGGTAAAGCACGTGCCCGGTTCTGAGTTCGTGCTGTGCCCTCCCGTAGGTAGAAGAGGAGCTCTACGTTCTCGTGAGGTCTCTCCATTGTGTGGCCACATGGGCAGATCCCATGGGCCAAGGACATCACCCTTGTCTCGTGGCAGCAAGCGCACGGGAAGGCACTGACACGCAGGTGAAGAGACATTTTAATTCACCTTTCCCAGCTGCAAGGGGGACCCCCCCATCCTTCCCCCTGGGTTCAGCCGGCCGGGGGGGTGTTAGGGCAGGGGCTGCCATGGGAAGTGTCTGGGCACCCCCTGGCCCCCGGAGGCAGAGGGTGCTCTGACCGTGGGTGCAGAGGCCGCTGCTGTCCCCATCACATGTCTCCCGAGGTGCGGATCAGCCCCCCGAGATGCCGTGTACACAGCCCTCAATCAGCATCACATGGGACAGAATCCATATGTCCAGGATTACATCCGCCCTCCCTGCATTAAACAAAGAACAACATTGGTCCATGGCAATGCCTGATATTAATGAGCGGCTAATGCTAATAGCCCTTAGCATGAGCCGGGGATCATTAACTCCTCCAAATGAGGTATTTATTCCCCGGGAAGCACACTGTGCTCAGGCTGTTGTTACTCCAGCGTGGCAGCGACTGCTGGTGGTGGCAGCGGCGCAGGTGCCAGGCAGGGACGCTGCCTGTGGCCGGCACATCCCTGTGCTCCCCGGCAGAGGGGATCCCTGGCAAGGGGTGTCCCGGGGCTGGGAGGGTGGAGAGTGGCCGCTTCTGGCCATGGGACCTGCCCCTCGGCTGCTGGGACAGAGCGCTGCTGGGGGCTGGGAGGGCTGGATGCTCTTTGCAGGCTGTGGGCTGTAAGGGTGTGTAGGTATCCGAAGGATTTGTGAGGACATAGACTCATAGTCTATTTTGTTTTCTTCTTTTACATAGCGCATTCATTAGCGTCAGACCTTTCCACTGGCCTTCAATATCTTGCTTTGTCATTTGGAAGAGATTTCAGGAAAGCTCCTTACCACACAGCTGCTCTCTCTTTTTGCTAATAATTAGTCTTAGAGAACTGTCACTCTGTTCTTACCTTGTGCTTGGTCATGGAATCAACTCAGCTGCCCATGGGGTTTCTCTTTATTTACCTTCTCCTGCTGCTTTTCATCTTACTGCTTATGCAAGCTTTGAGCCTGCTCACTCTATCAGTGAATGTTGATTGTTGTTAAATGCTAACTCTTTTCTTTTTAGCAGCTGGGCTGTGACCTGGCCTGTAGCCCTGGAGAGGCTCTGTGCTCCACAGCCGCGGGTCTTCCTTCCCCACTGCTGTTGGCAGAAGCTGGTTGAGGTGGGCTCTTTGCTGTCCTGTGCCAGGGCGGAGGTCCCAGGGAAAGCCTACAGGTTCACAGAGGCCCAAAGGCAGAAATGGGAGATGGCCTTTTTATTTTATTTATTTTTCCTCAGTTTCCCCTCTTTGTTCTCCGTTGGATAGCCCTTCTTTTTGGTCTTGACTTGTTTGCTGACAAGCCTGCCTGCCTGCTCATCAGGTAAGCACCTGCATGCTTCCTCAGGGCAATGTATTTGTGTATTTGTGTATTTGCATGTTGTTATTACCGCTGTGCCAAGCAGAGAGGTTTCAACAAGGTCTGAAGAGAGTTCAACAGGGCTGTCTCAAACACAGTCCCGGGGACCGGTCCACGGGGTCACTGGCCCTGGAGGGGTTTCCTCAGCTGCTGCTGCCCCTTTGGTCTTGTGCTCATGTTATGGTTGTCATGAATTGTTATTTGTATTCTCTAGTCCTTCTGCTGTGTTGACACACATCTCCTTGTTGCCCTCATTATTTTGCCAGGTTAAAAACGTCAAGTTCTTCTGATCTTCTCTTGCAAAATAGGTACCAAGTTCCCATGGTTAACTTTTGGTCACCCCCAAAGTAGTCAGGCAGTTAGACTAGATGATTGCTGTAGGTCCCTTCTAAGCAAACTGCCTTGTCCTGTCCTATCCTATCCTATGCTATCCCATCCAGTCCCATCCCATCCCAGCATAGCCTAATATCACTCTGCACATATCTCAGTACTAAATTTGCCTTTTCTATGCAAAGGCCCCCCAGCAATGGCATTCGCTGATGCTGAGAGGTTAATGCATCACTGCTTCAGCATCTCGCTGCCCTCTCCCACCACTTTAGAGGTCCTTACTGCCCTGTTTATACAAACTACACTTGTTTGTACAAGGCAGTTTGAAATGCTTGGAAGTCCGCGTGTCCTTGAGGTGAGTTAATGTATTTCCACTTAATTTTGATGCACCATCTTCACAAACCTTACCGGGGTTTCCCCACCTTTGACGAGTTCAAGAACAATTATTTTAACTACTTACATTTTAAATGTTTCTCAGATTTTAACATACTGTTAAATCAAAGCTACCCATCTGGTGGATTACTGTATAGATGTGCTGTCCATCTGGTAGATCATTGGTTCTTAGTTCTACTAAAAGATACTAACTTTTTCTCCTTTTTTAATCCCCAGCAGGATTTGTGAAATGGTCCCTGCCCCCCCCGGGGGCACAGTGCCACCCAGGGCTGGACCACCCCCAGTTACTCTGGGGGAGGTTTTTCACTCTTCCTGGCAATAGTACATGTGGTCAAAATACTTTGTTCCTTTTAGACTTGCTCTCTTTACCGTTGCAGCCTGCACAGCCTTAGTTCAAAATCCCCTGTGATCTCCTCACATCTATTCCTGTTCGGCCACCGCTGACTCGGCCGTGTCCAGCGCTGCCTGGTGCCTGCCCTTGGCCACGGGCGCCCGTGGGTACCTGCAGACACCAGGGAGCAGAGGTGTGATTTGCCAACATCGCTTATTTGTTGCCGTCAGTTGCCAAAAACTAAAAAGGAGCAAGGGAAACAATTATGCTGTAGTATTATAATTGCTCACCCAACTGAAGTAACAGTGTAATTGTTGACTCTTAGTAATTGCTGATGACTCAGGAGCGGCTGAGGTAAAACAGGGGTTTTGCAAAAGAGGCAGCAGAACAAGTGTAAAAGCCGGGGCAGGAGATCTGGGGAAACCATTATGACAGCGAACGAGGAGTGGAGCTGGTGGACTGTGCTGCAATTGCTCCTTTTAAATATTACACATTGGGTCCGAAAATGCCATTTTTACTCATACCAGTACTAGTGCTTTTGGAAGATTTGGATTTTCAGTTATGATTTGCCCTTGCTGTGGTTCCATGTGGTGAACACGCTCCCAAAGCGTAATCCCACTGTGTTTACAACAGCAGGAATTTCCAAGAGCCCTTTTCCCAGAGCACGGCCAGTGGCCAGAGGGAGCGCGGCCGTGGGCACCCAGCGAGGGGAGCCGGGCAGGTCCCACGGGAGCTGGGCAGGGGCTGCCAGACGGCGTGGGGCTGGTGGGGACATCAGGGACATGGGTAAGGGCTGGGGCAGGTGGGGACACCGGGGACACAGGTAGGGGCTGGGGCTGGCAGGGACACCGGGGCAGTCCTGCCACAGGGAGGATCTGATATGGCAGGCTCCTGCGTCCCCTCCTCAGGGAGCAGCTCGTTGAATCACATCTCCCCTTTTTCTCCAGTAATACAGAGCGTTTCCACCTCCCCGTACGGCTCTTCCTGCTTATGTCTGTGTGCTAGAGCTCAACGCGTCCCCAGGAATATATGCATTTCGCCTTGTTTCTAGAAAAGAAGAGATTAAGATCCTGACATGGAAATTAATGCATCATCTCTTAATTGCCCTCATGTCCCCAGCATCTAGGGGAGTAATGACACCCAGGACGGGGAGCTGATGGCACAGCAGACATGCCTATTAACATGCTGCACAATTAGTGCAGGCGAGTGCTGCTGCAGCAGAGCAGACCTTGTAACCTGTGACAAGGACACTGGGCTGGGGGGAAGAAGGCGAACAGACCTGAGGAATAACTGCATTGAACGTCTCTGAACCTGCCAGAAGTGAGGCACGTCCTGGGTCAAGTTGTCTGCAAATTATACAGCGCTTGCTGTTATTTTTGTCTTACTGTCACTCTGAATAATGCAGCACTAAAGCCACAGGGAACTTTTTACGAGTCTTTGTGCTGTGTTTGGGAGGCAGAAAAAGATTTTCTCTCCAGTGTGCGCTGAGCCAGACTGTATCCACCTCACCATAGCAGGGCTCTGGCCGAGACGGGTGCCCCGTCTCCTCCGCTGCCTCCCCTGCTCCCCCTCCGTCCCCGTCCAGCTCCCACCTCCACAGGGCACCGGCCCCAGAGCCGCACGGGCACCACACGCAGCTCCAGGCAAAGGGTCTCCCTGGTTATCTCTGTGAAACACGGGAAAGAGAGTATGGCTGGGTGCTTCCATTGCCGCCACCTCCTCGTGCTGTTGGGGGAAGCTCAAAGCAAACTCTGGGAATGGAGCTGCCAGGGACAGGACTTCCAAGGCGGAGGCTGCAGGCGTCCTGAGCCACTGAAACCCTGCTTTGGGGCTGGTTCGAGGTGGCAGATCAACCTCCCACCGCTGCCGGCGAGGTGCAGTCCCAAGCCTGGGCACGACCGCAGAACCTGTCTCCATGTGGCAGGGATGCAAGGGTGGGAGAATGGCCTCATTTTTATTTTATCAAGGTAACTGCTGTCAAATACCACACCAAACAACTGGCTTTTGGCTCACCAAGATCAGCTTCCTACAAAGTCCTGGTCCCGCACGATGTGTCATTCCAGTTAGTATATAAAATATTAAGTACTACTGGAGAAAACTGGAGTCTCTCCTTAGTGAGACACTTTTGTTCCCTCTCATCATTTCTCCCTCTGCAATAGGTTGCTTTGTTCTTGCTTTTAAGAGGGAGAGTGACAGATCCACTACTGTAACCAATATTAATTTGGAAATGCAGTGAAAATGAAAGCGCTTCCTTCCCTGGACTTCTGCAACCCCAGTTTTCCCTTGGTGCACGTAAACCGCCCACACAGAGCTCCACCTGCACCCACAGCTGCAGCTCCAAGGGGCCGATAGTCAACTCGGGCAAAATCAAGGTATCAAAACATGATATTTGCTATTTTATCTATTAGAAAATAAGGGCCTCTTATAATATACCTTTGAAAAAGTAAAACTTGAGGAAAAGTTGTAGTAAGAGGGATGTTTCAAACCTGGCCATCTGGGTAATTTCACGTTCTAGCAACTGAGTTAAAAGGCAGCTGTGTGTCTCTGCGTGTAAATTCAAACGGACAAGCTGATGAAGCGGTGAGGAAAGTGACACTGTGTCAGATTTCTCCTTTAATGACTCATCTTGATCACTGCAATTTACAATGCAGACTGCAAAGGATTTTCTGATCTCCTTAATGACAGGTTTTTAATCCCCAAGGCATTTTGTAGGGATGCTTATGGAGACAAATCTGGACGGAACACATTGCTGGAGTTGTCCCTCCGCTTGCTCATGGCTCGTGCCGCAGCGGTGGTGACACCTGGCTGTAGGTGTGTAGGTGCCTGTGGTACCGGTCACAGCAGCTTCCAGCGCAGCCGAGTGGAGCCCGGGTCCCGGGGGGATTTGTGCTTCAAGGGCTGCATTTCTCCTGTTGTTTCAGGGCGACCTGAAATTCCCATTCAATAGTTGTTTTCATCCCCAGGCACTGAAAACCCTTTAAATCTGGGAGCTTGGCAGTTTATGGGGCCAACTAACACAGGGTCATATTACCAATTGCAATTGTATATATGCCATCGTGGGACATTATGGTATATAAAAACCAATTTTAAAATGTTGCTGCCATCTGCAATCCCTCAACAAATGAGTCTGGTTTTAAGGAGGTCCTTGGTCACACACACTACTCCAAGGATATTTGACATTCATACCAGTTCCTAAGAAAAAAGGAGGAGGAAGGGGCCGAGAGGACGGGCTGCAAGCACAAGCATGTCTTTGGGCAGCAGGAGCCGGCCGGCGGAGCTGCACCTGTGGGCTGGAACACGTAGCAGCAGCTTCAAAGGGTATTGCAGAAACGTGAACCCAGGACTTCCAGAGTTAATTTTATAGGAGAGGTATGGAAAACACCTGCAGGATGGACGTGCCTGCCCCACGGCGCTGAGTTACCCCGTCTGCTGCGGGACGAACAGCCAGAGGCTCATCCTAAAACTCTGTCTGTTGGTTTGGGAAAACGAGCCCCACGCACACCGCCCGCACGGGGACCAGGAGTGCGGTCTGACCGGGCTGGGCGGCGGGTCCCGTCCCTCTCCTCGGGGAAAGCGAGTGAAATAAAGCAAAGGAAACCGGTTACAAAGCCTTAGCGGGCTCTGCATAGTGCTGCGGCCTATCTGCTTATCTCGGTGCAGAAGGTTTTTGTCATGGTAATTAGGCAGTGCTGTGTCATTGAGCCTGCAACAAAAATGGGTTTCCCTGCTGTTTCCACACCTTGATCAGGCTTCCCTTTGGGCTGCTGAGCCCCCGGCTGCGGAAACGGCAGGGAACTATTTCTCTGATCTGTAGCCCCCCACTCCTGCTTCCAAACAACCGCCAGCAGGTCCCCGGCCACGGTGTCCCCGGTGGGGCGGGAGGACGGTGACAATCCAGCAGGGTCTCTGCCCAGCGCCGCGCAGGGCGAACGGGCGCCTCACCGCAGTCTGGTGCGGGGAGAGCGATTCTCCGGTAATTCTCTTCCTTTCCAAGGACCTGCCATTCTAATTGGGTGGGCGCTGCCCAGCGCTATCAAGGAGGCTGGTAAGTTATTACAACCCAAAATGCAGATGCGGCATGTGTGCAGACAGCAGGGGATCTGCGGTCGCGCTGCGTGGGCCCGAAGCTGATAAAGGCAATCGCCTCCCCGCGCTGGGGGGGCGGGAGGCCGGGGGTCTCCTGGAGCCTCTGGGGCGGCCGCGTGTGCGCCCCGGTGGAGCCCTCTCGGATCCTGCCTGGAAATCCCAGGCTCCTGTGAGGAGGGGGTGTGCTGGAGGTCTCCTGCTCAGGTGGAGGGTCTGGCCATGCGCCCCCCGGCTGTAGGGGGGGCGCCCCTCTGCAGCCCAAGCCCTGGCGTGGAGGGGCTGGGGGGGGCCGTGCTCCTCCCTGCCACGGGGGGACGGGAGGACGCTGTGGGCATTTCTGTCCTGAGCACGGCCGAGCCCAGCTCCCCCAGACCTGCCGCCTGTCGCTCGCTCTGTGGCCCCGAGCATCCCCCCGAGCCCCGGGGCTCAGGCCAGCAGGGAGCTGGGGCCAAGAGCACGGGTGGAAGCGCTCTGCTGAGCCACCCAGGGCGTCCAGCTGTGACAACCTGCCCAGAGCTGGGTCACCCTGCCATCGCACACACCGTCCCCCGAGCACAAACTCACCCTTTCTTCTGCCCTTTGGTCTGGAGGGAAAGTCTCCCTTGGCCGTTTCCCCCTGGGTGCAGGGCTCAGGCAGCACACCCCACAACCCTGCGGTGGCATTCGTGTTCCTGCCACCGGCCTCCCCTGGACCCGGATGGGGACCCGGCGAGCCCAGGGAGGGTCCTCAGCGGGAAGAGCCATCCTGCACCCTGGGACAGACCAGCCACGGCCCTGGGGAGGAACAACCCCAAAATACAGCCCTCTCCCAGAAACCAGCACATTTTGAGAGAAAGGGAAGGAAGGGCTGTTTTCCCACGGGTGATGGGTCCGTGCTCAGGAGTGAGCAGAGAGGTGCAGCGCCTCAGCCAAACACAGAGGAAGATGCTGGAGGGTATCTCATTAGCATACTCTTTTTACTAATCAAGTCGGTGTGAATAATTTTACTTATGATTGTGTTTGATTGTATTAGTGAATTATAGATTTGAAAACTCCTTTTTTTTTTCAAGTCTGTAGAAAGCAGCAGCATTATTAGTGAACTATTTTTTAGGTGATTTCATGGGCAGCATGCTCTGCTCTTCCACTGGTTCATCACAGCAGGGTTCTGCACGCAGACCCCCCGGGGAGAGGAGGGTGCCCTGCACAGGGGCTGTCAGACAGGTTTGGTGAAGGCTGATACTCCATTGCCTCAACTGGACGTAGGAAACCACGTGTGCCCCCCGCATCGGACACGTCTTTCATTGAAAAGTGCCGAACATCACAAAGGTTAAGGCAAAAATTCTGTGTGTTAGTTTAGATGTGTAGTTAAGAGGCCTGCTGTTAATTAGGCCCTGTTAATCAGCAGCCCCCTGTACCAGCAGATGCCACGGAGAGAATGAGGCTCTGGTGCCATGCCCTCCAGCCAGGAAGCCACCAGTCCGGGTGGGAGAGGAGAGCTGGTCTGTCCCTGATTGCCCTGCGGGTGCTGTGAATCCGCTTCCAGGGGGTCGATGGGCCGGGTCAGTAACGCAAGGAAAAAGACAAAAGCAAAATTTCATGATTTCTGGTGTGACTTCCAACTTGCATTAAACCCAAATGTTTCTAGACAATTTCAAAGTCAGAAGGAGGACATAAGCGTGTGCCGCCACCTCCTACACCTGCGAGGCAGGTTGGGAGGAATTCCTCTTAGTCCAGCCTTGCCAGGTCCTGTCACCAGTCATTGAGAAACACGGACAGTAACTGGGTAAAGAATAACCCTGCTCTTGTTCTCAGACCACCATTATATGCAACGGCATTTTTGGTTTGGTATTTTTGGGTCCCTAAAATAAAATTGAGGAGGGTTAAAAGGGAGGTAGTCTACGTGCTTCCTGATGAAGGAAAAGGCAGCTCCTACCTCCCCGCTGCTCTGACTGCAGTGCCGCCAAATAAAACCCAACAGTGCCACTACAGTTTTAAAGCTCATAGACAAAATTGCATTTTTAAATCACGCAAAACTTGCCTGCACTTATAATATACCGAACGGAACAGGAGATGTTTTCTGCTCCGGAGACAAAGCGTGATTTGTCTGTCAAGCCTGAAGTTATAATTACGGGTGAAAACTGAGTGAACGTGCAAAGTCGATTTCCTTGTAATGCTAACCCTCACGGCAGCCCTTTCGGGTGGCAGGGGTTTTAAGGCCGAGGCACAGCGCAGCTCCAGCCCTTACTGAGATTTGCAGGAAGCTGCTCTCTCCCCGTGGCGGGGACGGGGTCGGCGGGCGCTGCTGCGGTGCCGGGGCAGCGGCTGAGGGAGCAGGGGGCGATTTTCCTCCTGTGAGACTGATTCTGGACTTCTGCACAGGGATCCCCTGCCTGTGCTTTAGAGAAAAGTGGTCCAAACAAGTCACCAGGACAACTTGAGGGGTGGGGGAAAAATCCTTATCTGGCAAGAATTAAAGATCTCCACCTGCTTACCTTGCCTGAAATACAACAGAATGCTGACTCATGTTTTCAGGGGGACATTGTCTGATACTAAGAAACTTTAAAATCCAGTCGAAAACAACAAAAGAAGAGCCTAACTGGAATTAAAATTAATTGTCTTGGCAAGAAGGCATGAGTTTTGGAAGTGCTGAGGCTAACTTTGGGTCACACAACCGAGGTGCCTGAAACCTGCTCCAGCTCCAGCCATGAGTCCAGTGAGACCAGTCAGAACCTTTTCTAGAAGACAGGTGAGGGAAAGCCCAGGCTGCAGCGGGGGATGCTGCACCCGTGACCAGGATGCGGAGCAGGTCCCTCCTGCCGTGCTGTGACCCACCAGCTGGGCAGGAGAAGGCTTTGTCCCCGGGGACCATGCGGAGCCTCGTACCACCCGCTGTGGTGGCTAACAAACAGGAGTGACGGCTCCCCGGGACACCACAAACCCACGGGTTCCTGTGGTCCCAGCTCCCATTTATCTTCCACAAAGGTTACCTGTGAATCTGCAAATACCTTCTGGACTTTTGTATCTATTCATTCCAGAAAGGGCTCTGGGGCTGTCTCCAACCTCATGTCCCAAGGTCAGACAAGCTCCCCCTGAAGTCCACCTCCTGGTTTCTGTACTGTGGTGTTTAACAGAAAAGCACTTTTTTTTTTTTTTTTTTAAATAAAAGCATGGGTAAATTTCTTCTGTCCTCCCTCTGAGACCCACAGCCCCCTTGGAAATTACCTGTTCCTTTTGTGCTGAAGCAGAGGCTCATAAACCGTGACACGCCGCATCTCTTCCTTGGTGTGATGCTTCAGTCCCGAGTGTCACTGGGAAGCGTCCTTGATGGAGTGCTCCCGAGGCCTCGCCGTGCCCACACAGGCTCTGGGCAACCTGCGCCTCCAGCCCGGCAGCCCGCAGGGCTCCTGGCCAGAGGGTCCCTCACCGCCCGGAGCCGGGAAACAGGCAGGGACAGAAGGGGCTGCTTGTGTGGCTGGGAGCAAAGGTACCGCTCGGGGGGCGGGGAAGGAACAGCTCTGTCTGAGGAGCTCCCGTGCAGCAGACGTTCAGCTTTGTGGATTAAGGAGAAGCTCGTGAACAAGCGAAACATTACGCAGCTCTTCAGCTGAGTGCACATACAAACCTGCACACACCTACAGAAAACTTGTACTTTTCTCCAGTGAATCCTAAAGAAGAGATTATACTAAGATTTTGAGCAAACACTGTCGTTATGCATGTTGACATCAACACTTCCAAGGCTCACGGGAAGAGAGAAAGGAGATAAGACGCAGAATGGTTCTGTCATGGGTGCTGAGGATTTTCTGTGGAAGAGATATTTTTTTTCTTTGTTTGCCAAGTTTTCAAAAATAACACTGGCATTTATCTAAACAGGAGGGTTTTATTTTCCCTTGGAGATTAAACGCCTGTGGTTTCCTGTAGTGAATTACCGTGTGGGCACTGCCAGCACAGGTAAAGAGATTGCTTCTAGTCATTCCATTAGCACCCAGCAAGACAAAAATATTCTGGAGTTAATTATGGATTTAATAACAAGCAATTAGCAACAATTCTATCATCTTCACTCCTGTTCGTGAACAGCAGCTTCACTGCTGATGCATGTTTTGTACGCTGCCCAAAGGATGTGTTGGCTGACACCAGCCCAGCGGGGTCGGTAGATAATTGCCTGTGTCGTGGGCCCAGAATTAGGCAAACAGATAGTGTGGGCCAGAGAAACATGCCTGCCAGCAGCTGTGACAGCATTTGCATGGCAACCAGCATCCGAAGGGAAGGGAACCAGAAGGACTGTGAGACTGAGGGTCGGTCTCCATTTCAAGACCGGTGGCAGAGACAAGACCAGGGCGTTAGAGCATGGTGTCCAGTAACGGGGCTGTCTTCATTCAGTCCTTGGTCACCTGACACGTTGGCTCTCACACCCGTTACAGACCAAGAAATCAGCAATTTCCTTCCCACGGCCCATCAAAGAGCTGAAACAGGGCAAGCAACCATTGAAATGGTGCGATGTATCAGAAAGGTGTGCAAGCATCACCAACTGCTGCTGGCAGAACTGACCCCAGACCATGTCCACACTGTGTCCCGAAATAATGTGAGTGTGTCAGACTGAGGCTTCCCTGGGGTTGCCCTGGGGCTGGGACCCACAGTTGTGTCTAATGACAACCACTGTCAAAGGACAAACAGCCTGAGTGTTTGCCAGCCCGCCTGCAAGGTTCCAGCTGATGCTTTTGTGCTGAGCAAATTAGTAAGTTTTACTCCAGTTCTCCCAGAGAAGGCAAATAAGAAGCCGAAAAACAAATAAGCAGCACAGCCAGGACAGAAAACATGCTTGCTTTAAGGAGTGGAAACCACGGTTAAGTTTCTAGATGATGAAGCTACAGGCTTCCTCAAATCAAGTTAATTTAATGATTTATACATTTCCTCCACAGAGATGTGGGAACTGAAACGTGCATCGCCAGGGGGGTGCAGGGAGGTCTGGCAGGGCCTCCTGCCACCCCACAGTGTGCTGCAGATGCCCCTTCTGCGTCAGGGACAGCGGGAACAGGGGTGGCCACCGCGGCAGCGCCCGGTGCCAGCAGCCCCCGGCCCCGGCCACGCTGGTGCCAGCAGACCCCTCCCGGGGCCGAGCCGCTGCTGTGGGCGGGTGCGGGGCAGGGGCTGCAGAGCCTGCC
>VXAK01003133.1:2385-21014 GCA_013399435.1 Arenaria interpres | reverse complement strand
GGGCCCGGCTCCTGCCGCCGTCCCTCCCCATCGCGGCCTCCTGCCGGGCGGCGGGGAGCGGGAACCACCGGGGACGCAGCCACGCCAGGGCAGCCCCGGCCTGGCCAGCCCTAAGCTTTATATCCTCTGCAAAACACGTTAAAAAGTAGAGCTGATCAGAAATTGTGCTGTCTCCCGTGGAAATTTCTCATAGAAAAAAACCCATGAAAATAATTCCATTAAAACCCTCCATAAAAACTAAAAGTCTTTTTTTTTTTTTTTTTTTAGGTGGGAGAAGGAGCTGCCTGAATTCCCAGGTTTCCACCTATTCTCAAATAAGCTGCCTCTAGGGGAGCGTTTCCAAACCAGAGGTCTCAGTTCCACGCAGAGCTGCAATGCTTTTATGCGGAGCCACAAGACTGACAGAATTCAGCCTAATCCAATATTCATGTGGAAATCTGATGTTGCACTAAATTACCAGCATGCCTGTGGGGCTGTGACTGGGAAGCATCCTGGAGCTGCTGCAGCAGGGAAAGCCCTGGCCGCGGCTGCTCCTCAGAGGGTGCTTCAGGCCGCGGTTTTTGGGGACTGCTCCGTTCTGACCGCTGCCCTTGTGCCCAGCTCAGCCTTGCTCAGCTCCAAGCTGTCTGGCAGAGCTGCCTCTGCCTCGTAACAATGGCCCTCGGTCAGAATATGGTTTTAACAGCATTTTGCAGATCTTTAAGTGAATGCAGGGAGCACTTGGGGAGCTGCAGCAGGTGGCAGGTCACTGCTAATGGAGTGGGATGGGTCGGCTGGAGCAGCCCCTGCCAGCAGCCGGCCCCGTCCCTCAGGCACAGGGCGCTGCTGCCCCTGCTGTGCCCCACAGAGCTGCGCTTGCTCTTTGTGGGCTTGGAATCAGCCATGGGCACATCTCTTCAGGGTGTGCCATCGTGTCCATCAGACAGCTCTTTGCAGGAACGGAGCTTCCACTCCCGCCTGTCACCCACTGCCCCCCCCTTCATTTCTTGGGGTAAGTGCCAGAGATCAGAATTTAACTTGGGGGGGTTCCAAAGCTGGTGCTGAAGAGCTGCTGGGCTGTGAGGTGGCCGGAGAGGGTCCCACACCAAGCCCCTGTCCCTCTGCCTCCCCCTCGGGCTCAGTGGCTGTGCGGTGCAGGGCTGGCTCCGGAGGACACTGTCAGCTCCGGGAGAAGATGCACGGACATCGGAGCACCTCGGGCACACGTGCACGGCAAACCCCTTGGACATCCCACACGTGCTGGGGGCAGGAGGTCTCTACCTTCCTCTCTCCAGGGGACCTGGCCTCTCTCCACAGAAAACTTTCTCGAGTTCACTGTCCTCGGATGTCCCAGGCAAGGGTTACTGGTACAGAAATGGCTTCGGAGACTGTGGGTTCATGCAATAACAAGGGGAAGCGCTTGAGCAAAAAGACTTAGATGTGCCCTTCTTAACAGTCTTTCCATTTGAAAGGCAATCAACAAATTGCTCTTTCCAGTGAAGCAAGATGGAAGTACCGAGGAAACAGTAAATGTGCATTACTCGTGACACATAATCCACTGAACAACCCTGCAATTATTATTATTTCTGACAAGTCATAAATAATGTAGCAGAAGACACAGCGCTGATGAGAGGAGAGGGATCTGTGTCACTTGTGTTTATTGACTCTGTCTGAGATGGGAGAGAGCAGGGGCTCTGTGACAGGAGCCCCCCAGGCTGCGTGTCCCCAGCGCTGCCGAGCTGCTCCCCTGCCCTGCTCGGGGCCTCACCGGGGCAGGCAGGGGGTGGCTCCGGGACCCGGACCGACATCCCACACCCAAACACCATGGATGGATTCCCTGCCAAGGGCTGGCACCGGCGCTGGCAGGAGGGCGTCCGGCCAGGCAGTGCTCGCTCTGCTTCGGGACCCCCAGCTCTTCCCTGGGAGTCTTTATCGAGGGAAATTATTTCATACGTCTCATGATTTTCAGGGTTTTACAGGAACAGTTTCCAAGAAACGGCCTCAGCCCTGAACCAGTCTGAAAAAGGCTTTCCTGGGGCGGGAGGGCACCAGCGGGAGTAGCAGAGCCCAGGGGTCTTGCAGTTTTGCAGTGCCCAGGAATGGACTAAAATCCCCCCTTCACGCTTGGTGGGAACCTAAAACATTAAGAAATATGAGAAGGAAAGCCAAGTATCCATCACAGCGACTCATGGAAGCCCTTCTCCAGGCTGGAGGCCATGCCCACAGACATCCCCAGCCCTTGCACTGCCGGCAGCCGGTCACCAGCAAGGGGTGGCCTTGTCGCAGGGTACAGCCCCCCGGCCACGCGCTCCAAGTGCCACACAATGTCTGCTGGTGGTCCCGTGGGAGCAAAATGCCCCAAATTCCCTGAACAGTGGAGCAAGCCAACGCGCTCACAGCTGTTTTGATTTTTTGAAGAATTAGGATAAAAATCTGGATGAATGAGGGAAAAGGTAAATAAAATTATCTGGTAGAAAATGTTTAGGATCTCAAACTTGCAGCTCATTTTAGCTTGGAATATGAGGAAAAAATTGCCTTTCTCATTCTTTTCCAGCGGATCTAGTTTAATGAATTTCCATAATGAACCTGCCTCATCATAATTTTTAAATAATTCCATAAGTGTAACATTGATTTGGAGACCTGCAAACCCTGTCAGGTATAAAATGTCCTTCTCACGTCTGTGACATTTCACTGAGATGATAAAAGCTTGGCTGAAAGCTTTAGCCGCTGGGCAAATACAAGGTTTCTCTGAGCTTTTGTGAAACCGTAGAGTGAGCAGTAAATTACAGCCCTGCCCTTAGGGGTTACCTAGAACAGCTGAGAACCAACGAGAATCTCAAACATTTTGCAAAATATCAGGCTGTCCCAAAAATACTGCAAACTTCTCGCTTAATTTTGTAACATCAAATTGTGCCCTGTTTTTCACCTCCTCTGTCTTCTGTTTGCTCATGAGTGCGTGGAGTCCCCTGCTGCCAGCAAGCTGTGGTAAATTAAGTTTATAACTTAAAAAATACATATATTGAAAAGACAACTGTTAACTCCAGCTGAAATAATTTTATAGATTCCTCCTGCGTGCAAAGAAATTCAGTCAGGAGATTGTATCTCCATAACTCTGTGATTTGTATGTGTACATACTCAAGGCCGACCAGGAGGCGTGAGGGATGTCAGAAGCTCCCAGCGTGGCTGGGTGCCAGCACCCAGCAATCCCTGTCTGAGCACTGGAGAGACGGGGTGTCCTCCTGGGGACACCATCACCCCCGTCGGCAGCACCCACAGCACGGCCTGGCGCCGCCAGGGTCCCTGGGCAGGGGGACACGGGGACACGGGGACACTGCCCTTGGCCGGGGCAGCTGCTGCGGGTGCAGACCCCTCTCGTAGGACGGACGCCGACCTACTGAAGATCTGTGTGGAGAACACATCTGTGATTTCTCCTGGACCTGTCAGCCTGTTACTGCATGGAGAAATGTGCTCCGGGAAGCCCGTGCTGTCAGATGCACACTGCGTTTTTGCTTCTAGGTCTTTCTCATTCTCCATACTTCGCATGAATTTTGGCGCGTTTTCTGCATTTATGAACCAGGCTGCCAGATTTTCTGGCTTCAGGATTTCATCTGCAAAATCAGCACACGTTCCCTAGACCCCAGACCTACATTCTGTTATTCCCAGCATTAGGCTTTAGTTCTTTTCATGGTATAGTGCACTGATTTGCACAGATTTTTAGGATCTGGGATTTGGAAGTGCGTTGCTTTCTGACACAACTCCTGCTGGATAAATGGTTGGATGGAGTTCTGGTTGGACCCAGTGGCTGTTTGTGTCTTCTGCTGTATCTCTCACAGTGGTAAACAGGATTATCTTTCCATGTTGCAGAAATAATAAACTTATAGCCCTGATCATCTAAATACGTAAGTAAGGTAAAATCTGCAGAGGGAGGTTATATTTTTTATTTGAACCAGTGATATAGTAGGTGAAATTTCAGATCTGAAGAGCTTTTGTTTCTGAAATATTGCCTGTTTTCTTGCAGCTAAATCAGGTGGTAAGATAAAAGATCCTGTCTCTGCTATAAATCCCTGTTGCTCATACCCTGAGAGCATCCTGGCTCCAGCAGCCCTCCTGCCACACCACGTGAGACAGGCAACGTCACTTCTGTCCGCAGAGGGAAAACATGGCAGGTTTGGAATCCCAATCAATGGTTTCAAAAATAGCCTCATGAAGCAGCTTATGTAAATGTTAATTTGATAAAGAAGTCCCCTATAAGACAGAGATGTTCGTATTCCCTTCCTTTAGATCTACGTAACGACGCACTTAGGGAGAGGCCCCTTTTCCACTGTGTAACGCGCTGGGCTGTTGGTAACGCACGTATCCCTCACACGGTTTATGGATTACTCTGGCTAACTATATGCTTCAAGCTCCTTTTAATGGCAAACAGGGATAAAAAGTTGAAATTCCACAAATATAAAATGTTTCCGGGGTTTTTCTTAACACTGGCTGAAGCCATGTTTTGTTTTGCTCCAAGGCAGGACACTCTGAATGGGAACCGTCAGTGGAATGGCCCACGGAGCTCTGCACAGCCGCGCAGGGACACGCAGCTCCCGCGGGCACCGGCCGTGCCCTACCCCTGCCCGCACCGCTGCCCGCCGGCCCGGCGCTCCGCTCCCGCTCGGAGGAGTCCCGGGAATGGGGAGGGCTGGGGGAACCTGCCTGGAAACCTGCGGGGAGTTGCGGGCTGGTGCTCCAACACATCATAGAATTGTAGAATCATAGAATTGTCCAGGTTGGAAGGGACCTTTAAGATCATGTAGTCCAACCATCAACCTCACTCTCATTAAAAACCAAAAGAAAACCATACAACCTGCCCCCCATCACTAAACCATGTCTCTAAGCACTATGTCAACCCGTCTTTTGAAAACCTCCAGGGATGGTGCTTCAACCACTGCCCTGGGCAGCCCATTCCAATGCTTAATAACCCTTTCAGTGTAAAAATTGTTCCTAAGATCAGGAAATCAGCTCATCAGCTCTGGTGTGCGGAGCAGCGCTTCCACAGCGGGGCATGAAAAGTGTGACAGCAGCAGCTTGAACCCGCTGAGGTCTGTGGGTGGGAAGGGAAATGCTGCAGGACCCACCGATGGGTGCCTGCCTGGGCAGTCCCGGGGCCAGGTCACACTGTGGCACATCCCCATGGAGCATCCCTGTGGCACATCCCCGTGGCACATCCCCATGGAGCATCCCTGTGGCACATCCCCGTGGCACATCCCCATGGAGCATCCCTGTGGCACATCCCCGTGGCACATCCCCATGGAGCATCCCCGTGGCAGATGGCTCTGCTGAGGCGCAGTCGGCCCTCCTGGGTGCCGGGGCAGGGCTGCGGGGGCTCTGCAGGGGTACTTGGTGAGGAATTAAATTCAGGGAAGGCTGAGAATGAATGAGAGCCGGTGACCTGAGCAGCGGCAGCGACGTCGCTGCTGTCCCCGGGAGGGGTGGCAGTTGTCTTGCTGGGCCTGCCCGGGCGCCGAAGGAGGGGAATCATGTGTGGCCTTTGCAGGGCGGCCGTGCCTTCCAGAAACCAGCATTTATCATCATACAAATGTTATTTTAAGCTTTCAATTGCTGACATAATTAATGGGATACAAAGCGCGCCTTGGATCATGCGATACATCACACAGGACCTGATGTATTACACACATCAAAGGAAGTATTACTTATTGCAGACTTGTCCTCTAAACCTCACCGTCCGGTTTATGAGCTGCAATGTTGTGCTGTTTTGCCTGTTCAGGTGTCCTCTTTGTGATTTATTTATTTTTACCGATTTTTATGCATTTATTCGGCTGTACTGAATAGTGGTGGTTATTTATCACCGGACCACACGGCAGTGAACCCTGCTTGGCTGGTGCTCAGCTGTCTGGAGGTACCTCGTTTGTCTTGTGTTTGCCTTGAACATAAGTCATAAGCCACCTTGGCTGCTCAGAAATACACCCTATTTTTCTGCAAGATAAATACATAATTCTGCAAAACAAACACACAACTAAATATACACTTCAATATTTTTTTCTGCACTTCTTATTAAATAAGAATCAAGCACTTGGGAAGATTTTTCTCTCTTCCAGAAACTGTTTTCAGTTCTAAGCCCTTTCCACCTGCCGTTTCAGGTCTCCCTTTCCTACATCTCCTAGTTCATTTCCAGCTGTCTCTACTGGAAAAAGAATGGAGGGAATGGAAAATGAAACAAAAATATTGAAGATTTCAGCTTTCAGTAGAAGTAGAAAGTCATTGAGGAACCACTGTGCCCCCCTTTTCACAAGAAGGTTCCCCCCCTGCCCCAGAAGTATTTTTTCAGCGAACACAACGGCCTGGTCAGAGCTTTCCCAGACTGATTCTGCCCCCCTGAATAAACCCCTGTGGGTGTGGGGTCACCCCTTCCATCCCCGCTGCCCTCCCATGAGATCTCCCCCCTGACTCCGGGGAGGAACAGCTGCCCGTTTTCTCTCACTTACCTCAAAGAGGTTACTTTTCCCAAGGGAGCGCCATCGCTCTGCTGCTTCCCACAGCTCTGCCCACTGTGGGATGGACGTTCGGGACTGACTGGTGTGGGTTTTACTGCATAATGGCCCCCAGTAGAACCTCACGAGGTATTTCATAGATTCATAGATCTATTTCCATCCCCCCCCCATGGGCTGCTGCAATGAACTGTGTGTGTGTCCCCAAACTGTCACATGGGATGGCTCCGGCGGGGGGGCTCACCATCAGAGCACCCCCTTAGAGCTGCTGTGGGGACTGGGGGGAGACAAACCACCCACCAGGAGTTACCATCGACCTGTTCCCCGTCACAGCATGGGGACGGGAATGGCGCTGCCTCCCGTGGAAGCTACGGCAGGGTCTGCTGAGCCAGGACCTGCGGTGACAGAAAGGGACAGCCTGGCCTCGGAACACGGGTAGGATTATTCCAGGTAACTCCCTGCATTAGGAACAAAGTTGTTAGTTAAACTGATTAATATTAATGAACCACTGGGATGAAGGGATTTGCACCCCAGAGAACATCCAGGGATGACACTGCCAAGTGGCTAATGGCAGCCCATGGCGGGCTGCTGACTTCTCTGGCCCCGATTCCTCTCCCTGAGGGGCCCCGGGGTGACACAGGACGCTGCAGTTGGGCGTCACACCCGGGGTCTTTCTCCCGGGCACCCGACTGATGGGCAAGGCCAGGACATTACTGTGAGTGGAGCGGGAATCTGCCCATTGCTAGTCCAGAGCTGATGGCTGCAGGAAAAGCAGTGGCTAAAGCTGTCACAGGTGCACTCAGCGTCACAGCTCAGCCGGGGACAGGGGAGCTGCCCTGTTCAGGAGGAGCAGGTGTGACATGCCTCGGTGCTGAGACCTGGCACACTCAGTGCACATACAGGGGCAGCTCCCCTCTCCTTGTCCTGGCGTCTCTCTGGAGCTGCCAAGCGACAACAACGCTTCCCTCTGCTTTTGCAACCCTCAGTCCGTGCAGCTTTCGAGTTCAGCCCTTTTGCTACCCTCATTTTGGCACTGATGAATTTAATGATACCTCCTCTATTCCCAAACTCAGTACTGAGCAGTGGCAACAAACACTTTTTTAGGGAAGAAATTAACGTCTGGTGTGAGATACAATGAAGGGAGGAAGCAAAAAGAGAGGAGAGGAGAGTACAACTTCATGGCTGGATTTCTTTTGTTTGTTAGTACTGGGTTTTGGGAAAGTGGAAAGGGAAAAAAAAAACCTTAATTTGAGTTTTATTCAATGTCAGCCTCCTCACCATCAAAGAACTGCAATAATGCTGGTGGGTTATTTAAATAAACCACAAAATGCCCAGACAATCCACTCTGCAGGGCTAACAGGAAATCCGTTGGTTCCAAGCTGTTGCTTCAGGAAAATGTAAGGCCGGGCTGGGACAGAGGTTTGGGTGCCACTGGCCTCAGGGACATTCCCTCATTTGTTTCTACCAGATTCTCTCAGAGGTGTTTCCACCCTTGAAGTTTTTGCAGAACTTGCCTGGAACCCCCCCAATGACGGTGTGTGTCAGCAGGGCTGTGTGCCCTCCTCCCCGCCATGAGACACCGGGTCCCCGGGTTAGACTTGATTGGTGAGATGCCAGCCCTTTCCAGAGGGAGCCAAAGCCACCTCCGGGCCCCCAGAGGGTACAGGGTCCTCCTTGTAACCCAAACCTGATCCCCCCAGGAAGGGTGGAAGCCCTCGGGAGCTATTACACCAATCTTAAATTCATTATTCACAATGTAAAGCCGCTAATTGTGGAATTGTAATGTAGAATTTGGTAATTGCTCACTATACAAACACTTAAACGATTTAAAGACTGCATCTAATCACTGGCTTTTGCCAGAAAGCAGGCTTGGAGTAAGTCCCGGGCTGGTGACTGAGTGGCTCGGCATCAAACCCACCGTTCGCAGGGAAGTTCAGAGCCGAGGCTGAGTCCACCAGCCGGGACCACGGAGAGGGGGAACCCTGTTCACCCACGGAGAGGGGGAACCCTGCCCGCCCACCCCTTTCTCATCCTGCTCCCACGTCTGGGTGCGCTTCGTTTCTCCTGCAGGCAAGGGCCGAAGGAGATGCCACTTATTGAGACCATTTTCTGGGATTACTGGGAATTTAACTTCAAAATTAATGCAAGAATAGAATCACAGAATCACAGAATCTTCATGGTTGGAAGGGACCTTTGGGATCATCAAGTCCAACCACAAAAAAAAAAAACCACCAAAAAACCAAACCTAAAACCAAAACAGCCTCACAAACAGACACACCCCAACAATCTCGGGCACTAGAGCATGCCCTGAAGTGCCACGTCTACACGTTTCTTAAATCCCTCCAGGGATGGTGACTCCGCCACCTCCCTGGGCAGGCTGTTCCAGTGCCTGACCACCCTCTCAGGAAAGTAATTCTTCCTAATATCTCATCTAACCCTCCCCTGCCCCAACTTCAGACCATTTCCTCTGCTCCTGTCATTATGCCCTTGGGAGAAGAGGCCAACCCCCCCCTCTCTACACCCTCCTTTCAGGGAGCTGGAGAGGGCAATAGCCTATGTTTTTTTGCCAGTCAGATGGAAGCAGTGCTGAAGACTGTGGAGTAGCTGTGTGTGAATCAGCCATTGTGCTGGTTTGGGCTGGGAGAGGGTTGATTTTGGTCACAGGACCTTGCATGGTGCCATGTTTGGAGTCTGTGCTGGTGACACAGAGTGTCATCGCTGCCGAGGGGCCCCAAGGGCTGCTCTGCTCCTCACCCTCCGACAGCGAGCAGGAGGGGGGGGCACAGCCGGGACAGTGACCCCAACTGCCCAAGGGATGTCCCAGACCACAGGGCGCCGTGCTCAGCAGCAAAACCTGGGGAAGGAGGAGGAAGGGGGACATTTGGAGTGATGGCGTTTGTCTTCCCACGTCACTGTCACACGCGTGATGGAGCCTGGCTGTCCTGGGGACGGCTGAACCCCCACCTACCATGGGGAGCGGTGGGTGAATTCCTGACTTTGCTCTGATTGCACACAGCTTCTGCTTTCCCCGTTAAACTATCTTTATCTCAATGTACCATTCTTCTCACTTTTGCCCTCAGATTCTCTCCCCACCCCATGGGGGCAAGCGAGCGGCTGGGTGGGTGGGTGGTGGAGCTGCCCACGGCTGTTGACAGCACGCTGACCTTGTCACTGCCCCGAGCCTCCTGTGCCTGGCTCACCGCAGCAGGTACACAGCCTGCAGGCACAGCCGGCGTCCCCGCTGTCCCTGGGGTCCCCGCAGCGGGTGCTGGGGTCCCACCAGTCCCAAGCACAGCCCCGGGCCCCAAGGGCTCCTCGGTCGGAGCTGGCAGCAGCTCATACCCCCCTGTGGGGGGTGGACGGAGGGGCTCGGGGGGTGCTGAGCCCCCGTCCCGGCTGCTGCTGCCGTCAGCATATGGTGCCGGAGGTGTCTGCCTCCAGGCACACGGAGGAAGCGGCAAAGCTGTATTTGGCCAGCAGGGTAGCTTTACACCTTTTTCATTAAACCTATGTTAAATATGGAAATACCGCAGAGATGAGGGTTGGTATTTCATGTGTGAACTCTTTTACACATTTTGGTGTTTCTCATGTTTGGAGATAGAAACAGGTTTGACAAAGCTCTCTTCTGGAAATGTACTTAGCTTTACTGAACTGCCATGATAAATTTGCTTTAAAAACTAATCTAAAATCAGATGGAGTTAATAAAATCTCTAGAAATGTGTTTCCAGCCAGATGAGCATGGCAAAAGATTATTTCTTTTTTTATTCGTCTGGGTTTTTTTTGAGAAAGAAAATTAATTGGTGGTTGTTGTCCCAGAGTCGGGGGTCTCCTTGAAACACAGCTCTGGGGTGCGACCAGCGCTACAATCCCCTCCCGGACGGAGCCCGTTCAGCGAGCTTGTCTCAGGAAGGAAGAGATTCTCGGTGCTTGTATGTGGAGTGGATTTTTGGTTCTGCTGATTGAGAGCATCTTAGCCATGAGTATCTCTTGTTTTCCAGAAGGTAAAAAGCTTTTCTGGCAGCAGTTTCTTTTGCTACGCAGTTTGAAATTGGAGAGGGGAGTGATGAGAGAGAAAGTTAAATGGAGACGGTAGTACCTATTTCTTTATTGTAGATGAGATCTTTCCATTGGAATGAATAAAGATAAAGATCCCACTCGAATATAAAAAAATGTTTTTCTGCAATCTAGCTGAGCACTGCTTTATTTAGGTTCCTCCTCAAAAGGGAGAATTTGAGTGCATTTGTCCCAAATGGATGAACAGTTTTAAAGAGAACATAAGGAATGAGAAAACTCGCTAAGAGTGGGGGGAAAAAAAAGGATTATCCACCAAAGGGAACTACATCTTGGAGACAGTAAAGATTTCCAGAAGAAAAGTAAAAAGAGGTCTTTGCAAAGCACGTAGAACACCACGCAAGAGGTCCCTCGGGAGCAGAGAGGGGAGGAAGGCGGCTATGCTGTGACATGGTCGGGGCCAAGACTAAGGGAAACCCGTGGAAGGCCGACAGAGCAAGGGGCTAACTCACTTTATGGTTAGGGTTTGGTGGGGCCGTGGTGTCGGGCACGGCTGCAGACGGGTGGTGGGGAAAGGAGAGGAGCTTATGGAGACGGAGGCGATGGAGACGGGTGAGGATGAGGAGCAGCTCAGAGCACTGAGTGTCCCACCCACAGAAGCCAGGCCTTCATCCCAGGGTGCTGTTGTGACAGACCAGAGGCGAGGATTTTAATAACTGTCAAATTGGGAATACTATTGTTGGGTGGGGAAAAAACCTGCACTTGTTCCTCTATTGTAAGAAGTGAGGGTGGCTGAAGTGAGACGGGAAGAGAGGAATCTTCAGGTTAGTCCTCAGCAGCGTGTGGAGTCGGGAAGAGCCAAATGGATGTGGGTAATTCAGGATTCAAACAGGCCAGGTTTCAGCAGCCCCATGCTCCCCCAGAAAAGGGGCGGGCAGGGGTTCAGGCCAGAGCCGAGGAACAGTCCCTGGTGAGGAGGGGGCTGGCAGCTGCTGGAGCTGCTGCCCACAGGAAGATGCTCTTCGTGGGGATGTCTGCCATCGGCAGCGCAGAGCTCGCAGCCAGCTGCAAAGCTGACACGGATCCCTGCCAGCCGAGAGGCTGAGGTGGGGAGACCCCCCTACGGCACGACTCTGGTAACGGGAAAGGCACTGCTGAAGGGCGTCATCCCTGACGCAGAGGGGAGTGTTTCCAGAGCTGCCTCTCACTCCGTGCACAGGGACAACTGCCGCTCCTCACAGCTATCTGGGTGCTTGGTCATTGCCCTGTAAAGGACATTTTCCGGGGATATAGCTCCCATTTCCTGTATAATTTCATGTTCCCGCACACGCTGCATGTGAGTTCCCATTGCACACTCACACTGCTCACCGGCTCCACAGGGGCACTGCAGCTTTGCAGCCTTGCCTCCCGAGCCTGTACAGTAACAGCGGTGGAGGATGTATTTAAGAAGCCAGAGCACCTGAATAGCTGTTTGGTGTTCACACACCTCCTCCCGGGGAGCAGAGCCGGGACAGGCAAGGAGCTTCGCCGGGCAGGGAAGGAGGCGTGAGGGAGGAGGGTGATGCTCGGAGGGGGGTGGCAGCTCCAGACCTCGCTGGGATCGGGCCGGTGTGGGCACCCGGCTGTGAGGAGCGGACCCTGTGCAGGGGAAGGGGCTGACCCCCCCGGGGTGCAGGGGGTCATGCTGGTGTGGGGAGCCAGCCAGCTGCAGGGCTGGGCGCTCCCCCTGCCCTGCGAGGTCCGTCCATCGCAGTGAGGCAGAGCCAGGAAGCCCCTGGCTTCTCCCCGCACTCAGAGAAGTGATTCCCAAGCAGCCTCCTCCAAGAGCCTGCAGTGACCGAGCCCGTGTCCTGCCCCGGGGGCGCTGGGGTGACCCCGGCAGTGGCACCATGCCTTTCGGAGGGGCCGCAGTGCCGCAGAGCGGGGTCTCACTGCGCAGGGCTGCGGCACCAAAGGAAACGCATTTCCCGCAGGGTCTGATGGTGCGACCCCGGTGCCGTATGGCAGCAGCACCGACACAAGGGGAAAACATCTGATAACTGATTTCCTCTGATTTGCAGAGCTTCTCAACCTTCTCAGATGACCAACCCCTTTTTTGCAGCCACATCTTCCCCAGCCCGAGGGGCAGCATCAGCAATGCCTTCCTTCTCCAGCTTCCCCACGGCAACTCTCCAGAGCTGGCGGATGCCTGACCTCGCAGGGCAGGGCGGCTGGCGAGTGGGAAGAGAGGGGATTTTGGCTGGAGATGTCAGCACATCCTTAATATCTCCTGACCCCTCCCTGTCACCCCATGGCCATTCACACCACACCAGGAAGAGCTACCCAGTGCCTTAGAAACATTTCTTTTTAGGGGCTAGACATTAAAAAAAGAAAAAAAAAAACCACGTCTGGGATACACAGTAGGAAACTTAAAAGTAGAAGAAAGATGCACATTTTTAACAACAGGAATGGTAAGTCATTGAAGCAACTTACCCAAGAGGCTGTTGGAGTTTCATCTATTGAAGTTGTTTTTCTTTAGCCCAGCCTGGGTTCGTCTCCAGAGGAATTTCAAACAGCAGCAAAACCCACGGGCGCGTGGCTCTTGGCCCGTGCTCTGTGGCAGGTCAGGCTGGGGATTACATACCTGCTTCTTTTCCTTAAGAAATAAAAACCTGTGTTTGCCACCTTTGAAGGGGCCCTAGGATGCAGCGCTTGAACCTGCTTCTGCTGCCTGAGCACGGCGCCGTGGTGCTCGAGGCCTCGCCGGACCCAGCATCCTCTCCTGGAGAGGTCACCACCAGCAGAAGCTGCAGAGAAGCTGCCATTAGCAACAGGAGCACTAAAAGGGTAATTAGCAGTGACGGTTCTTGACCCAGGCGTCCCTGATCTCCCTGACTCTTGTAAAGGGAGTTATTAGTCAAATACAGTGCCTGTGTGTGAAACAATTATCACTAATTACCATCAAGGCACGGCATTTGGAGATATTTAAACACAGCATGGAAGTCTTGTGTGATTAGAGAGACCATCAGGGTGAGGAGTTTTCTAAGGCAACGCTCTGAGTGTTTTGTATGCAGCATATTCCTGAAAATACAAGATGATTCAGTGCCAATCAGGTGACTTTTAATGCCTTTTAATCTGTATATAGCATTAAAACAAAGCAGGCTGACAGACTGAGACCAAGAACAGGCACAGCTACACAGCAGGTAGCCCTTGCCCTCCCCTCGCCTCCCCCTCAAGAAAAAGAAATTACGGGAATGCTGTTGTGATAGGACAAGGGATAATAGCTTCAATCTGAAAGAGGGGAGACTGAGCTGAGATCTGGGGAAGAAATTCTTAGCTGTGAGGGTGGTGAGAGCCTGGCCCAGGTTGCCCAGAGAAGCTGTGGCTGCCCCATCCCTGGAGGGGTTCAAGGCCAGGTTGGAGGGGGCTTGGAGCAACCTGGGCTGGTGGGAGGTGTCCCTGCCCAGGGCACGGAGGTGGCACTGGATGGGCTTTAAGGCCCCTTCCGACCCAAACCATTTGAATGGATAATTCTATGATTCTGTGATTCTATGAATATGTGCCTGTTCATGCGACTCCTGCCCAGGTTTTGGCTAACGCAGCTCATGCCAAAGGTCTGATGTGGGCTGGTACCAGTGCCAGGGGGTCAAAGCCAGAGCCAGGCAGGCAGGATGGGTGGTAAGGGCCACGATGCAGCCACTGTCCCCTGCAGCCAGCATCTTTGCGTACCAAGTGTTGGGCACTTTCATCCCTGTCTGCCAACTCTTGGAGATAGTTAGACCAAACCTGCAAGCTGGAAGGTGTAAAACACCAGCTTACCCAGAAGCTTTTGAGAGGGACCCAACAGCAGCAGGACAGGACTGCCTCAGCAGGACAGGAATGCCGAGGCTCTCGTGCCAGCCGGTGTGCCCGCGCAGTGATGGAGGATGGACAAGCACCCTCACCCTCGACTAGGGGACTGTTTGCTCATAGCTGCAGGAGTTAAAAAGTTATCAGTGATGAAACCTCCTGACTTGAGTGTTGAATAAGTGAATCCACATGAAAGACAAGTCTGAGCAAAAGGGGATTGAGCCCTTGTTTCTCATGTTTGTTTGCTATATTTCTTAATGAGCTCATAAAATAAAGTTTAATTTACAGAGCACGTTGTCCTGTAAATGTGAGAGATCCAAATGGACCATGACACAGGTCTCCTCACCAGCTGCCGGCTGTAATAAAGTGTTCTGGCCATGCCAGGCAAACCCTGGGCAGGCGGAAACAGAGCTGCCCTCCACGGGGCAGCAGAGGCTGCAGCAGGGGACGGACACCTCCTGTGTGGGGCTGTGCCCCATGGCGATGGACCTGCACGGAGAGATGCCGCAGCGGCTGCTGCCAGGGCAGGAGGGTGGGCACTGGGGAGCAAGGGAGTGATTTTGAGCACCTCCAAATCTCTGGAAGGGGTTAAATCCAAGTCTGACTCAGGACCTTGAACCTTGTGTTACCAACATAAAGGAGACCCAGTCAGGGAATGCGAACTCCTGCATCCCACCGCAGACAGCCCCGCGCCGGACGGGAAACACGGCGTCACGTCACAGTTAAACCCAGCCCTTCAACAGCGCTTGGAAATTGCTCAGTCTCTTCCTTATTAGATTTATCTCACAGCTCTTCCCTCCTCCTCTGTAGGGTTCTTTATTCAGAATTTGCTCAAATATTTTCCTTCAGAAGGTTTAATATCTCAAAGTGCAAATATTCAAACCCTGTATCATTTTGTAATTTCATACTCCATGGTTCTTTCATATGCATATCACTCATTTGCTACCCCTTTGAAGAATGCAGCTTGAGTAATGGAAGTGAAAGAAAACCCATTCAGTGTTGATTTTAATTGAACACGCTCAGAAGCTGTGGGGATCCATGCCAGACTCCAGCTCACTCTCCTTTGAAGAGTTATTACTAGACTTCTTTTGCCTCTGCCTCTGTATTTTTTTTCCAATTAGCAACTTCCCAAAAATATTAGTTACCTTATTATTTTTAAAGCTCTGCTTGTTTGGGATGCTTATGCCTAATAATCATCAAATCTGCTTTCTCTTCCTGTTCCAATGGAATATTGCATTCCTTGTCTGGGGAGCAAAACATCAGACAAAATTAGACCTTGCCTGCATTCAGGTGTAAAATTTTGCAGTGACTCATTTTTCATGTAGCTTTTTCGCTCCAGTGTGGTTATGGCAGTGGTGAGCTTCTGTAGGCTTTAAAATTATTTCTTAATGAGCTCATATTAAAGGCTGGAAAGACTGTAAATGAAGTTTTTTTTTTTTTTTTTCCTTGTGTGCACAATGAGGTCTCTGGTAGCTCCTCGTCCTCCCATCCCAGTCAGCTGAACAGCAGCCCTCAGCTTGTTGCTGGCACAGAAGAGAGGAGATGGGACGTGCAGAGGAAGGAAACAGTGCAAGTGCCTTGAACTATTGGATACTCTTTTCTGTGCAAGATGTGGCTTAAGGAAAACACTTAAATCAGCAACGGGTAGAAGAGCAAACAATTTTTCAGACTATTACGGAAATGAGCTCTCCACGTGGCTCTCAGGAGCAGCAAGTGGCTACAGGAGTTCCAGCAGGCTGGTGGTGTTCTCTTTGCTATTTTCTACTGAGAACTCACCTCAACAAAGGAATAAATTGCATAAGAAAGAAATGTGAATGAGTTCTAAAAGACCAAAACCCAACATGAGGAAAGTGCGAGTGTGAAGGGAGCACATTACTAGGGCACTGTAACCACCCCCAGAGGACGGAGCAGGAGGCAGGCAATGGAGCACACCCTTAGCCTGCTGCTCCCCTCCTCCCGCAGGCGAGGAGGGGGATGCTGAGCCCTGGTGAAGCAGGACAGGCCCCTGGGCCATCTGCTCAGTTGGTGCCTCCAGCCCGCACAGCCCAACACATCTCTGCTGAGGGGCAGCACAGCCCTGCTCAGCCCACGGATATGGGCTGGAAGGACCATGTCCTTCCAAGGACCGTGGAGCACAGGCACCTCCAGCGCTGTCCCACCATTCCTCTTTCATCCGCCCTGTCCTCCTGAGCCTTCTTGGCTTGAGAGAATCCCTTATGGTCAGGTGAGGTGGTCCTGCTGCCGCAGATGGAGGTGTGAGGTCGGGCACCAAGGGGGGCCGGCAGGCACCGTGCCAGGCACTGGCAAGAAGCCCTCCCCAGCCATGGGTGATGGAAGCCCTCATCCAGCCATGGGCAATTGCTGCTCTGAGATCCAGGGGGGTTACTCTCCTCCTGAGGAAGAATTGTGGCTCCAGACCAGCTCCTCAGCCGGCAGCGCTGCGGCACCAAGCCCTTTCCCAGGGCCACTGGACCGCTTTGCCCCTTGCCTCCTGCCGTTAGCCGAGATGGGACAATAGAGCGCTCTCCTCCATCACCAGATGGGCCTCATGGACTGAAGGCTGGGTCAGTCCCCTCAAAACCAGAAATACCTGTGTGTCTGTTTGCAGCTGGAAAAATGGGTTGCCCATGGTGTCGGCAGGGTCAGATGCTCTGGCAGCCGGCAGGGACGGGCAGTGGGGGCTGCTGGGGGCACCTGAGGAGCGACAAATCCATCTGAGATCGTGCTTTACCCCCCACCGACGCACCCTGGAGAGAAAAGATACGCCAGTCCACCTTACATAAAATTAGAGGTAATGATGAGGAAGGGGCCTCTCCAAAACCTGCCTGCCTGGGCCATAACTAGGTGCACCCCAGCTCCGGAGAGCATCAGGGCTGGCCGCAGCCTTGCCTGGACAACGAGGAGGCTTCCCCCCCCCGCTGCAGCCTGGCTACACACAGACGGAATGCCCAGCAGCTACAGAACGGTCTCTGCCATTTTTTGTGCAATGCAACAGCTCCCCCATCTTACAGACTAAAGAACTAAAAATGGGAAATACTCCCCGGGAAGCGAGCGGCAGGGAAAGGCAGGGAAAGGCAGGGAAAGGCAGGGAAAGGCAGGGAAAGGCAGGGAAAGGCTCTGCTGCTTCTGTCGGGAGAGGCTGGGTGATGTGGGGTGCCTGCAGCGCTTCCCATCCCCAGCTGCTCCAGAGGATCCCTCCACAGCGTGGCACTTGACATTTCAGTGATTATGCGTGGAATTTTCTTCTGGTAAGGATGAGTAAACACTGCAGTTTCCAAATAACTTTTGATGAGGTGCAACAGTCTGTCTCACAGGGTCACACTCGCCACCTCTGGCCCCCGTTGGCAGGGAGGCCGTGGCCGGCAGCTGCCCGCCGCGCCGCGGTGCTGCCGCTCTCCTCCCTTTGGGAGCACACGCGGCACGCGCTCCCAGGGGCAGCGGGAAGTGCTTTGCTCGGCGCGGGGTGATGCACGCCTGAACGGTCGCTCCTTCAGACCCCTGCACAGCCACGGCCACCTCGGGAAAGCTGTATTTCTCCTTTCCAGCCCCAATGACAGCCTTCGGTTTTGCTTGCCCGGCAGTTTGGCAGCGATTCCCAAGGATGCTCCCGAGCCGACTCCTGCTCCAGCCGTGGCTCAAAGGATGGTTCCGGCTGATGAGGTGGGGCCGGGGAGGTGTGAGGTGTGGAGGGACAAGCAGACCCTGTGACCCCCATGGAGGGCAGAGGTGCGGGTTTGGGAGGCGTGGGGAGCCGTCTCGCTGAGCACAGCGCCCCACAAACAGCCAGCTGCAGGGAGGTGGCACCGTGCCCAGGCCCGAGGTCCCTCCTGTGTGAGGCCATTAAGGGTTAGAGAGAGCATAAAGGCAGCTCTGCGTATGATTTGCACAAAGCACTTTCCTTAAGAAGCCCTCCTTATTTCAGCCAAAAAAAATAAATGATGAAACAATTTTAAATTGGTACCTATGAGCAGGGAAGGATTTGAGGTGAAGGGGCTATGGGCTGCACCAGGAAAAAGGCACCAACGCTGTGCTGGGAGCTGGAGAAGGTGAGGTCTGGCTGGGAAGGGTCATGGCCGAGGTGGCTGAGCCCCGGTGGGAGTGAGGGGTCCTCAGGGCAGGGCGAGTCCTGGCTGGAGCTATGGGGGATCTCAGCTGAGTAGCACCGAGCATCCCCAGCCCGGGGCCAGGCCCTATGGGGTACGCTGGTGGCCCCCCCAGAACATAGACCTGCCCCTTCGGACAGCAGTGTGGTCTTTCCCAAACAGCCTTCCCCCCCAGAAGGCACTGAAGAGAACGTTCAGGCACCGACACCCCCCCCCCCCC